>SSNR01000047.1:626596-714861 GCA_006937965.1 Callopanchax toddi | reverse complement strand
CCTATTAGAAAAATGCTAAAGATTTGAATCTGTTCTTTTGGTAAAGTTCATGAAATGCAGGTCTTACTATTGAATTTGAACTTGCTGTGTGGCCAGAGTTGTGGCAGCGTGTGTATCTACAGCGTAGGGCCTCTGTGCACCAGTGTGACTTGGGCTACGTTCACACTGCAGCATGCATCCATATCTGATTCTTTAAAGACCGTCTGAACAGCACAGATCGGATGTTTTCAAATCCGATCCAGGTCGCTTTGTGGAACTAAATCCGATACATATCTGATGTTTTTGAAAACGACTTCAGTCTGGATGGACATGTCTCATACGTCGCTGTCAGGAGACAGACATCGCTAATCCGCGCTGACAAAGGGAAACGCTCCAACAAGTATGGCCGATACTGCAGACGGAGGCAGTCAATGCAGAAAGTGAGCTTTTGGACTTGATTAGTACATGAGGTGACGATTCTGTTCCAGCGAAAATGCCAACATCTCTAGCGGCCATTTTACTTCTGTAAACAGAGCGCGTTACGTGTGACGTCTTGTCATCTTCTGCACATGCAGGCTGCTTAGTAAACCGTTCACACTGCTTCACATTGCTGTCACAATTCAGTCAAAGTGTGAACAGCCACACAAAACAATCAGATTTAATAAAATAAAAAAAAAAGTCAGAATTGACCTGCAGTGTGAACATAGCCTTGGTCATTGAGCATCAGAAACAGAACCACGTGAGGACACGACCTCATCACGCCATCAGCTTCATGCCTGCATCATGTGATCTTTAGTTGTTTTGTTAGATAACTTAAGTTTATTCAGACTGTTGTTGGTGAAAATTCAGATTTCAAAAGAAATCCAACATCAAGTGACAACCCAGCAGCAGGGCGAATGTTTGCAGCAACTCGAGTACTACAGACCTATAAGAGAAGGTGCAGGTGGCCAGAGTGTATTTGTGTATGTGTGTGTTTGTATTGTGGTTATGGGGGGGGGGGGGCTGCATTTCCGCCTGACGCGCAGGTGCATTGTGACATGTAGCCTCTGCACGGCCTTGATCTGAAGTGCACGGAGACACACACCAACAAACACATTTCAGATGCTGAGATAGGTGTCATCTCTAACCACGACGGCAGTGGTGTTTTTTCACGAGGAGGTGGAGGGGTTTCATGTGAAGTGAAGCCTCAGAGGTTAAAAACTCTAGGTGAAGTGCGTGCATGTGATCCAGGTGTGCGCTGGTGGTGGTGGGTGCCAAATTGTCTGGAACAACACAAAGAGAAAGAAGACAACACTCAGTCTGATCTCTGACGTTGATACGTCTGCATGAACGTTTGTATCGACAATAATCATGCAGCATCGTCGCCTTCTGGCTCCAGCTCAAGATGTTCGTGGTTACACCGTGCTGTTTTTCTTTTAATTGCTATTTTCTGTGTGTCTGTGTGTGTGTGTGTGTGTGTGTGTGTGTGTGTGTGTGTGGGTGTGTGTGTGTGTGTGTGTATGAGTGTGTGTGCAGATAGGGCAAAAATGTAGCTCGTCTTCTGAAAAATGGGAGTGCCACAATAAACCGCAAACAGATGCTTTTTATCATAAAAACACAAGGCAGTGACGACGATGACATGAAAAATATAACATGCAGATCAACAGCTTGGCTTCATCTCCCTCTGAGATGATAGCAGATCGAAAAAATGTGATGAGTTCATCACAAACGAACGGATCGATGTCGGGCTGGGGTCAGAATTAAACCCTCTTAAGCGGGGTGACTTCATGGTTTTTTCCACCTCCTCCCACACACACACACACACACACACACACACACACACACACACACACACACACACACACACACACACACACACACACAGAGCTCTGCAGTTTGTTGTCCTTGCACCGGGCTCGTCCGTCTCTGGGTCGTTCCCAAGGTTGTTTCATTACAGAGAGCCCACTTTAATAGCAGGCACATTGACACAACTGTGAATCAGTTCTGCAACAGCTGAGCAAAACATCTGCTGGGTTTCCAGTCCCTGCCAGAACACTCTGCAGTTGATTAAGGCCGACTTTAACCCACGATTCTCAGAAAGCGTTTTCCCCCGTTTTAGTTCTCTTTTTCATATTTTCTGCAGCTGCACCCCGCCTCTTTTCTGCAGATCAATTGCCCCCACCACCCCTTTCTCGCCCCTCTCCATACAGCTGTTCCTTTGCCTCATGTTGCACATTCTTTCACTCTTTAAGCCTCTGGCTGTCAAGGACCCACTACACTCCTTCCTGCTGTGAGGACATGAAAGAGAAAAGAGTCTATCTTACTATTTGAAAGCCTGAAAGACAGAGTACAGCTGCATGCCGCAGAGCCCACTCATTTACACAAACACACTCCCCCAGCTGTTTGTCTCTCACCAATAACCCTGCCTGTCCCGTCCTGTCCAGTCTCCCCTCCCCCGGGTCCCACAACCACCTTCCGACAAATGCTATTTTTAGCCTGGGAGGCCAAGAGAGTCAGGGGCCCCTTCACGGCCTAATCACGGCATCCATCACGCAACCGCTGCCTTCATATTTTCAGAAGTCCCCCTTCCTTTGTTTTCCATTCTCAAACTTCCCCTCACTGTCCTCCTCATCTCTTAGACACGGGCTCAGGTAATATACTTGGGAATGCCAAACAAAGGAACACAAAAACAGGCACCGACCCGACAAAACAACAAAGCAATTAGCCAGTGTTTGGTCTGGCTGGAGAAGCCGTGACCTCTCAGGAAACTCCCCCTTCCTGTTTGAGACGGGTCAGCTCGCCGCTCAGGCCGACTGAAAGCTGAGAAGCACAGCGGCCGGCGTTCTCAGATGTGTGTGAGTGTGTTTGACACGACCAGCGGGCGTGTTTCCCAGAGGGGTCACTGCAGAAGTCAACCTTTGTGGTCAGGACTGCACCAGTGTTGTTTGTTGTTTGTGGAACTCAACCGCAGAATGTTTTTCTTCTTCTTCCAAGCACAAACAGCAGTCAAGATTCCTGAAATTTAATGAGAAACTGGGTGACATTTGACATCATATGACACACCTGAGCTCTGTTTTTTGTTTTATTGGTTGCCTCTTACCCTGTGGGAGCTGAGAAAGCTTCCAGTCCTATGCAACCCTGTGCATGAACAGAGAATAAATGGTGACTTAATTCAGTAAAAATTTTAAAAATCACAAGAATTATGCTATTTCTGCCGGAATGATTCTCTAAGTGCATGATGGATGATTATAGTGCATCCAGATATTGGTGTAAAAAAGTCAGTGGTAGTCAAACAGAGTTGTCCTTTGTGATTATTTTGATAATTAGAATATTAAATACCAGTTTTAAAGCAGATTTTCTGAAAAGCTGCTTTTCCTTACATCATGCATTACAAGGGAGGAAACAATGACGATTCCCCAAAGGAACTTCTTTTGCCATTTTTAACTTTGTTTTTGTGCAAAAGTTATAAATTCCAGTCATGCTCATCAGAGACATCACCCTGAACAGACTAGGTTTGGAGAAATAGAGTTTACCCTCATCAGGACTGATGAGCTAAAGCAGGTTTCTGCAACTTTTACAATTAAAAGCATTTTTTATGATCCCCTCTAATAAACCTAATTTTTATAGTCACAAAATCTACTTGAGCCTTAAAATGTGGGTCAAATAACTGTACAGTTGAATTAGTGGATTGCATTATGATATAACCGTGTTTTATTTATTTGAATGTTTTAATAAGACAACAGAGCAAACTATATGTTTAAATAACTTCCCACTTCAGAACCATTCAGAACTATTTATTATTCATTCAAATTCATAAACAATTAATAAATTAAATAACCCATTTAGAAATAAAGAATGAAGCTGCACTCTCATGTCCTAAAAATAGCAAATATGAATCAAAATACATCATGTTGTTGGTTATTTATGACCTAAATGTCCTGAAATGTGCTGCTTTTACAGCAGTTTGTGTCACATATGTTAAAAATGTGGATTTTCTGGTAGAATTGGGGTGAAAGAGCAAAGTATGATACAACAAAGTGATGAGCACGCTAACAAACTATGTTAAGCAGTTCAAATTTGAAAACAATTTTGTTGAAAACTAAAGCTATTTTTAGCTAATTATATAGAGCTGTATGCACAATGCATTTGTAATAACTAATCTGTGTTACAAAACTGAGTTCCAGTTGTTTTCTCAGCTTATTTTGCTTCACATATTCCATGCACCTGTTGCAAAATCAGGACTTGAGAATGTTCTAGAGCCACAGCTTGCAGACGCCTGAGCTAACAGCTAGTCTGAGTGGAGTCATGACCAAAATGCATTTCTTTCTGCCGTCTTAAAACGGCTCCAATCTCCAAACCTTCACAGCAGCTAAAACATAAACCTTGTCACTGGTGACAATTCTGCATTACACTTTTATTTTGTCAGAAATGTTATGAAATTCCTGCTGGACTTGACTCCTAAATGCACTGGAGGTACAAAGTTTTACTGCTGCTGTGATATTTACATTAAAAACATTGAATTTTAGGACATTACTGTACCTGTTTAATGCAAAACTGACAGCAGTGCAGTCTTGGTTGCACATGGACCACTAGCTGTTAGCTTGGACATTAACTATTTCTCCAAACGGAAGCCCTTCAGGAAGGTGTGTAAAACGGTTTAAAAATGTCTTCAATAGAAATGCAAACTCACTATCAGTTCCATGGTGAAAAACACCATATTACCCAGAACCAAACAGGACAGAAAGAGCTTAGGATAAAAGCTGAAGTTCTCACAAAATGTTCTGTAAAGTCAAGAAAGACAACCAGAAAGTTAAAAGTTCCCGGAGGGAGAAAAGAAAACATGTTCATTCAGCAGCTGATAAGCCGTGTCCAGTATTTTCCTCTTTTTGTGGTTTGTCCAGACTGCTCCTACAGATAAAGGTGCTCCCCTTTCCTCCCGCTCCTCCTCATTTGATACTTTGGACCTTCAGTAGCAGCCTGTGCTCACCTCATGTTTCCAGACGATGATGCAGGTTCCATTGTGTTCCTCAAGGACTCCTAACGCACTCCTTATCAGCCTTGACGTCTTTTTCTTTCTTTCCTCTTCTTCCTCTCAGAGCTCCAAAAAGAACAACTTAGCCATTAGTATCAGTTCAACAGGAGGCGGACTTCTACGCATCACCTGATGGTGAGAACTCTGGTAAAACAGAATAAAGCATACAAAAAAGAGCTACTAAAGTACAAAATGTTTCAGGAATAGAAGTATAGACTTGCTGCAAGTTTTCTCACAAATCAATGCTGTCGCTGTTATCAGATGTGTTGCTTTTATTCCCCATTTGTTTGATTTGATTGAATTTCTGCACAGATTTCACATAGTTTCAAAGGTCGAACATCTAATTCTCTTCAAAGTTTATTTGAGGAGAAAGGAGAACCAGCCTCGGGGTTTCTCACAGACAAAGGGTCGTGACCCCAAAACACGACTTTCCTTTGGTCAGTGTGTTTTCCCAAAGGATGGAGTTACAAGTGAAACAGAGAGCTAATCCATAACGAAGCCAGACCACACAACAGTCCAGGTTAGAGGAGCTGTCAATAGTGGGATTTTTATTCTTCTTACAGGAAAAAAAAATGCAAAAACTTAAAAATAAATCAAAGCTTTAGATAAATAAGACAGCTGCAGTTTCTCTACACTGTAAATCAGACTTCCACCTTCCTGGTGTTTATGCGAGCTGAAATGTGATTTTCAGAGAGAAATGTGTTGCCTTGTGAAAGTAATCACACTGAATGCTCCATTTGTGTGTTTACCCATAAGCCATTGGGTCATGAGATTTTCTCTTTTTTTGTATAATAAGCTCAAATGTTGAACAAAACCTTCAAATATTTAAAAATGTTAAAACTAGTGTAAAAACTGATCCATAATTAAAAAACATACAACATGTCACATTGTGTTCTCAACAGTTTAGGATCACTTCTTTCACTTTAATCTAAAATGTAAAGAAGCACTTAAGGAAGTTTTTAGCATTTCATTTTCTAATTTCTGTCCTTTGCTCATTCTGAAGCAACACTTCCTGCCATTGTCTATAAAAGTGACTACACAATCTGTCACTCTCTCTTTCTTTTTCAACGCACACACACACACAAACACACACACACACACGCTCCACTGTTCTGTCCCCTCCTCCCTCCCTGAGCTCCTACTGCAGGGCAGCACAGACAGAAAGTTTCATGAGATGATAGGAGCAGAGCAGCTCTGTCCTCTCTCTAAAAACAGCAAATTAGGGGGATGTGATTAAGACACAGAGAGAGAGAATGAGAGCAAACTAGTAGCAGCTCACATGAGAGGAAGTGCAAGAGTCAGAGCTAGCTTATTGTGTCAGTCAGTTAGTGTTAGTGTGTGTGTGAGTCTGTCAGTGCACGGTCGGACTGCAGCACCACTCCCCTGTCAAAGCAGAGCGATCTTCTCCCTGACTGAGCGTGCGTCCTGCTGCTGACCAGACTGCTGTGGGAAAACGGAGGGACTTCTCCCTGACCAGCACCCAGAACTGGTAAGAGCTGCAGTTTATTTGCATCCTTAGTATAGGAGCTATCAATTTCTGTGTTAAAAGGTGCCGTTTTAAGACATTTATTTACAAAAATGTCAACTTTTTCTAAAGAAAGTTTGAGCTGTCCTGAAAGTTTTGCAAATGAGAACACAGTTTTGTTCAGACTGAATTTCAATGGAGCAGTTGTTGCTCAGCTTCAGTCACACTCCTTTAGAAAGAGTCAGTTTGGGGGTTGTTCACGTTCTGGATTTAGGTCTTTAGCTAATGCAAACACCATAAAAATACCTATACAGTAACTGTCCTGTAAAACAAGAAGGATTAACAAAGAGATGGGTTTTGTAAAATAGGTTGGCATCACATTAAGAGCTGCTCTATGAACCTCTGTCTGCAGACTAGGAGTAAACATTCACTGAGAGCCGAGTCTCTTATGAATGCAGATTTTTCTCACAGATGCATGTTGTCATTGTTGGGCTAAAACCTTGCATCTCTGTTTGACATCATTTTCACATAAATCAGCTCTGTTGGTCATCTTTCACATCTATTGGTTGTTTTATGGATGACTTATAAAGTAAAAGTGATAAAAAGAGTTTGCAGAATCATAATGATCCTGGGATTGTTATTGATAAAAACATTTTTTAAATTTCCTGAAAACATGCATTTCTGGAGAAAGCAACAATATTTTATGTCACAAGCTCAAGTAGAGTCCACTGTAAGACAAATGTAAAGCTTTTCTTTCGTTGGTGCTAAATGTTTCTGCGTAAAACAAAAAACCTTTAGCTCTCTTTTCATTCTGCATGCTGCTCTGGTTCTAGACAGCTTTTCGAGGTTTGTTGGGCCGTGAATGTGACTCTGGCTCTGTGACACCTCCAGAACTAATGGGGCAAAAATGATGGAATTCAATTATTTGTTTAGATTTTCTTCAGCAAAGTTTGTGTTTCAAGGAGTTTGAAAACTATTATTTTTCTTCTGTTTTCTGTGAAAATAAACCGTCTCTGATATGTTTGAATAAAACATTTAGAAACATCATCTTGGGTTAGTGAAAATAAATCACCTTGTAGCTCAGTTTGGACTAAATTAAATTTGTTTTTGAGCAGAAGGAGGGGAATATAAGTGTAAAAATTCAAGGCATAGCGTTCTTTGAATAAAGCCTCATGTTGAGAGATGATATATATATATATAATATATGATCATTATGAAAATAATGTACAAGCTCCTAAAATGCTGCCTGTTAGCCATTTTGTGTTTGCTAACTTGATGAACATCTTGAGTCAGACGGACCCTAAAACTCAATCGTGTGATGTTCATCCAATGATTCGATTCTGAGAGTTTCATTTAGTCTGTCCAGTGGTTCAGGACATATTTTGAAAACATACACACACACACACACAGGTGTGCAATTATAACACAATGACCCTGAGAGTTTGTGTTTCCGTCATTAATGAAGCTCATCTGACTTCAGGTTTGTTAAAGGTCAAGAGGTTGAGGCTGAGAGGGAGACACTGTGGGACAAAAACTCCCCATCTCTCAGTCACAGACACACACACAAACGCACGCACGCACGCACGCACACACACAAAATGTACATTTCTTTTCAAATCCCAAATATTTGTCCTGAACACGAGATCCAAACTCTCTCTGAGACATCGATGATTTATTTATTTTAAAGTTGCTTTAATCCTCTTTGGAAGTCTCCATCAATAATCTTCTTTTTAAGGATTACAAACCTGAAGTTCAATCTGTAGCATTTGTCAGGATGGTTTTTGGGTTTAGGTTAAAAGTAAATGTTTCGGAAGAGAAGCTTTTGCCAGCAGCACATTACAAATACCAGCTGACCATCATGGGCGTTTAAAACAAAAGAGTACTAGTTGTACTGAGCTGAAATCCATTATCAGGAGGAAACACGATACAGTTTCAGGAGTTCACGCTTTACTGTCTCTACTGTGATTTTAGGCAGGAACAGAAGCAATAACATGAACATGTCTGTCCTTTATGTGCAGCTAATGGACATTTAAGCCCAGATGTTTTTAAGATGAACATCATTTCACAGCCTCTTCTGTGAATTCCACACCCACGAGGTGTACGTCTGAACGAGCAAACATCACATCTCAAACCTTAAGCGTCGCTCTGAACTCTGGGTTTTGAACTTTTTCCACATGCGCTCTGACTGGAGCACGAAGGCGTCGTGAAGCAACACTTTCCAGCATCGCATCAGTTTCCAGAGAAACTAGGCGAGAGCTGAGCGCCGCCGCTCCCCCTCTGCGGTTACACTTTGCTTTGCTGTTGGGAGCAGTAGGGTTCCCACCGCTGAGCGCTGCCTCCAGCTCCGTCTGGTTCAAACATACCAGCAGCTGCTACCTTACTGTGTTTTAGTGGTGAAAGGGCTTTGCACTGCCAGAACCACTGATTTACATGTAAAGTGACAATGTGTTGAATTCTGCAGGTACAAGACAATCATCAGGTGATCATTTCTGCTTCTCTCATCATAAACTAAATCAGTGTGTGCCGTTTTTGTTATTGTTGTTGTAAATTCTGGCAATTTTTGCAAGTTTATTAAGATACAACTATATATATATATGACTGTAATATATATTTTGTGAGATATATAATACGTAGTGGTGTCTAAACCCTGTTTTAGTGTTGTCCTTGCTCCAACACACCTGATTCATTGGTTGAGTCACATGTTCTGCATGTCATCGAGCTCTGCAGAAGGCCTTTAATCAGACAGACTGACATCAGGTGTGTTGAAGCAGAGACCTCTACATGCTCGATACCGGCCCTCGGGGACCAGGACTGGACACCACTATAGCAGCTTACCTGACTGACCACGATGTGGATAGAGGAGCAGAGTGATAGATCAGATACCTGCAGCATCAACAAGATGAAATGAAAACCAAATGACACCAAAGACCTTTTGTTTCAGTCTGTTCTGAAAGGTTTAGGTTCTTGGACACTGATATTATTAACCTCTGGATAAATGGTGGAGCATTACATCATTGTTTACAAGTTTTATTTATATTTATAATGATGTAACCTCTCTAACTGGGATGGATGGATGGATGGATGGATGGATGGATGGATGGATGGATGGATGGATGGATGGATGGATGGATGGGTGGATGGGTGGATGGGTGGATGGGTGGATGGATGGATGGGTGGATGGGTGGATGGATGGATGGATGGATGGATGACTAAAAACAACAATAATAAAATATCTAATATCTTTTTTTAAACAAATCTTATCTTAATACTCTTTTAATACCCACATTAAAAACTTTTTTTTTTTTTTTTTGCATTTTCTTATTCGGGGCCATAATGTTTATAATATCATGTGCAGTAATTACAAAGTAAAGAAAATAATGAATATTAACCCTTTAAGTGGCAGGTCAACTGCTTCATAGAGCACATTGTACTGCCTCTGTACGCAACTGGAGGAAAACAGAACTAAACTACAACAATTCTAAATAACACAGAGAAGTTTGAGTAAAACGTTTATTTCCCCATATTTATTTTAAAAATGCAAAAAATGTACATGTTCTCTCTTTTTTTTTTCTTGGTGCAGAAGTTAAATGGGGTGAAATAATATTGATGCACGTTAATAATGTTAGAATATTTATAGTTTACCTTTTTAGTGAAGTTGCTTTATAAGGACTAACTTGACTTCTCTCCAGAGTTGCTTTATTTTACTGCATTTTTTGTTCCGTTTCCATGTATTTGGATTTATTGAACTTCCTGTTTTAGTTAGTTTGACTCCTACCTTAGAAACATCTCTTTACAGATCTATATGTTTATCAGTCATTCATCCCCTCGTCTTCCTGCCTTCCTTTACTCACTTCTTTCTTGTTTCTGTTTGTTTGAGCCACCTCTTCTGTGGGTGTCCAGCTTTACCTGGCGTGATGACATCATGGCATTCACATGTTTCTTTGATACCAACCTGGATATTCCTGCAAATCAGCGTCCCAACAGCTCCAGCCAGATCTTTGTGGATGTCTAAATTAGCTCCATGCCCATTTCCTGGTTGCTTAAAGATTTTCTAATGGCAAATTAAAAACCTTTACAATATTAGGCAGGTGGTCAAAATGTATTAAAATCTATGCTTTTAACCTAAAAATTATTATAATAAAAACAAAATCTTTGCTTTTTTAAAAAACTTGATGGCAGTTTATGTTTTTCTACAAGTGCATCTACATTTATTTAGTTCACCAAAAAATTAAATTGATGAAATAAATCATTTCTGACAACAACACAACTGTTTCTTAAATTTAGAAAGCTAGAAACAGAAAGCTGGGAATTGGCCTACATTCTGATTTTATTTTTTAATATCTCTTTGTGCGTGCGTGCGTGCGTGCGTGTGTGTGTGTGTGTGTGTGTGTGTATTTAGGTGAATGATCCCCTGGACAATAAAAAAGCACATTCTTGTTTTTTAGTCCTCAGCTTTCCTCCCATTGACAGGAAATCTGTCTGACTGATAACTCCACATGTTCCCAGTAATGTGGTGTCGTTCCTCTCACTGACCCCTCCAGCGCTGAGCTCACTGTCCACCTTAAACTCTCAATAAGTGGGAAGAAAAATCCCTCTCTCACCTTCTGCAGCCATTAAATGTGATCCCAAATTACCCGCACATCTAAATTACTTGCATCAATAATTGTGTTCTTTCTCACTTTATCTTTTCTCCTTTTTTTGGCATTCTGCCGTACAACTGCTGCTCCCTCCATCACCGTATTGCCTGACTGCATTCTTCTCATTCCTACCGACTTCCTGCAACTGGAAGAGCAGCGAGCCCCACTGGCCACAAAACCTCCACCTTGGAGATTTCATGCGTCAGCTCTCTTCTTCGCTTTGCAGCTTTCATTTTTCCAAATCTCAGTGGAGATCATTTTACAAAACAAGAGTCTAATGACTTTCAAATGACATCTAGTTTAGATTCTCACTTAATGCGAGGTGGGAACGGTTTTACTGAACTGTCTAATGACTGTAACTCTTTCTAGGAAAATGATTGTTCACACACACAAGGTCACAACATGACATCTCCACTCATTTCCGACATAAAACAAATGTATTCATAGAATTAAAATGGACCCAACTTCAAATAAATTCTCAAATGGATTAATTGGGTTCTATTCTTTGATATTTTTCCAATTTGGGAGCAAACCTAACATCTGGTTTTAAAATTTTTCAAAAGTATATTAAGTAGAAAATGGCTCATGATATACAAACGAGTAAACACATCAGTTTTTTCAGTGTATTTTTCAAATGTTAAATTGGCTAATTTTAGGGAAATGTTCTGTAATTTCAGAGGCAATCGTTTCCAGGCGCTCTCTGCATCTGCTAATGGGAGAAGCCCCGTCCCAAGAATGTGCTGCTGAAAATGGAATGTTCTAAAATTCAATTTGCTTCAACGTATCTCGAGTTATTCGGGCCGCGCTCAGCCCTGTGACTGAAAGTACAGGGGGAAAGATCGTCTGTTGTTAATGGCAGCCCACAATTTTCCCCTGAGGTAAACAATTTATTTCTTTAACAGCAAGAAGAATCCTGCTGACTCCTTCAAAGAGTCAGAACCAGTCTGATGGTAAAAAAGAAAAAGAAAAGGAGTTTGCTTTACCACTTTTTAACTGCAGTGTTCACAGAGAGCTTATCTTTATGGATCCAAACGCTGATTTCACTTGACACAGTTTGGATTTGGCCACGAGTTGGGTGATGACTGAAAAACCGCACTTCTGAGGATAGAAAACTGTATAATTAGATTTATTTTGGATCTGTGTGTGCCTGAAATTTAAATGCATGTGATCTGAAACAGAAGTTCTTTTTTTTATATCCAGAGGGTTCACATGATGGTTAGAGCCCAAACAGACAATGAAGTGAAGAACATCGAGATCTTTTAAAAATGTTTATCAGATTGTTGTTGTATGAATTCTAAAGAAGATCATTGTGCTATTAACTGAATCTTGGGAATTATTTTTTGCACTTTCAGACTTTCCTCCTGGCCTTCACACAGAGGTGTCTGTGGTTTCCTAAATTATTCTGATGGCCATTTTTGCATTTTTGGACAGTTTGTTTCTGTCCTCTCATCACTTCCAGTAAAAATATCTTTTCTTGTGCCATAAAATCCTTCCAAATTCACAGACGCTGCATCATTTAAACATATGTTAGTTTTAATGCTAGTCGTGAGGATCAAACTCTTTATTTGTGCACAGTGTGGTGATTCAAAGATGATAGCAACAATAATCCAGATTTAACACCCATTAAATGTATCCTTCACAATAAGATGAATGTAGAATTGTATTTAATAATTTTGTTAGATTATTTATCTGGTTGCAAATTTATTAACTTCATATCATTATAAAATTTACTGGGCAAATCATTTTCAAGAGAAAAAAAATTTTTTTTTTACTGGACTCTGAATCAAGTACATTTTTAACTTTTGATTAAATGATAAATAATTTTCATTATACATAAAAATAATAAACACTTGGCAATAAACAAATAGCATTATGATAAATAAATGGTTGTATCTAAACATTTATTAGGATAGAGCAAATACTGGGTCAATATGCCCCTTTTTCAAAATAAAAGCCTATATTTACATAATTCACCTTTTTCCTAATTATCAATCATAAACAGTACAGCAAAAAGCCCCGAGTCCTCCCTCATATCGTTATATTTTGCTTTTAAGCAGCCAGAATTTATTTGCATCTGTTTTAATGGTTTTGATCAAATAAAAACAGGCTTCTAAACTAGATGGTTAAATCTCATTGTGTTGAAACAACAGAAAACTTAGCAAAAAATGTTTAAATTTAGATTTTTTTTTTGACATTTTGTTACCAGCACCCTTCCTTTTGTTGAATCTTTAAAAAAAAAACCAAAAAGCACATGAGGCACATATCTGCTCACAAAAAAGGACTTAGCAACAGCAAATTGATTTCCAGAGTTAATAGCTGAAAATGTGACAGGAATATGCATCAGGTCCTTCTTTTTCCTGTTTCTTTAATACACGACTTTCAGATTCTATTCATCTGCTCCAAGATACATTTTTAGAGCTGACACTTCCTGTTTAGTCCTCCACTTTGTTCTTTTTAGAATTTTATCACATAATATGATCAGGTACAGGGACTGGAAAGGAAAGCCTAAAACGTTTGCGCATGGTGATTAAATTTCTCTATCAGTTACATCATCAACCAAACCTTTTGATTTTGTCTCATGTTTCCATGGCAGCAGCTCATTTCCCCAAACAGCCAAACATGACTTCTAGTCACTAATGGGTTAAGTGTTGTTTCAGTACTGAGTTTATTTTAGGTTTGGGTTGGTTTACTTTAATCAATGCAACCACATGCTATACTTGTAGGGATCTGCGGTGTGTCATCAGTGACTCATCGGTTCATTCAGAGCACATCTCACACACGCGACCTGCTTTACTGCATTTTTTGGGAGTGTAACTAAGTGTGTGTATTTATATTTGTTTTCCAGAGCATGTGTCGTTACTGCAGCTGCGAACAATTTCCATTTATGGTATTTTGAAATCACATTATATAACAAAAAACAGGTGTGACAAATAATGACACGACTCATCTTCTTGTCACTGCATCATAATAGGGCCTTGTTGTTGTTGTTGTTAAGCATTAACTCACTGTTAAACTCACAGAGGTACAATCTGAAGACAGATCTATTTATTTGTCTTTTGAATGTCCAATCAAAAGCCTTTTATTCTGAAAGTCCAACAACATTGAATTCCACATTAAAAAAAAAAACGCTCTTGTGAAAATCACCTGCAACTTTTAGATCTGCAAACAATATTTGAACTTGTCTTTTTTTGGTGTTTATCTGAACTTTTCTTCATAAAATAGAACTGAAGGTTTCATTTGATTATATTATATTAATAGCTCATGTTTATACATAGAACTTCAAAACAAATTCAAATTCTGCTAAATCTGAGTTTCCAGTAGAAACATAAAGTGACACATAATGAGGTCCTGCGTGTGCTGCAATTGATTTTGTGATCACTCTTGATAATGATTTCAATTTCTATGTTGTGACATTTTTACAGTTACTTTAAGTCCATCTAAGGCTCAGTCAGAATGATTCACGCTTTAGATCACTTATAGCTCTTAAAGACTCCCTGTCATCCCCTGCCGTGAGTATGTATCATCTGATTTCGTCTTATGACTGTTTTTCTTCCTCCTCAAGCCCTCCCTACAGCCATAAGCACTCTTTCATAGGATGCTTTTATGAATACCTTATCTTTACAAGCCCCTATATGCTTTGATTTTCAGGGAATATGCCACAGTTTTTCCTAGAAGGTCGTCCCCTGGAACAACTTTCTGCACCAGGAATTTTTACGAGTAAAATCCCTGTATTTGCATTTCAAGTCAATGTGTCAATGAGAAAGACCTGTGATTGAGGCCATTTGTCATTGACAGAGTAAGGCAAAATAAAAGATTTATTAAATCAAAAATCTTAAACTGGTTTTAGATTGTTGTGAACAATGTGTTTAAAAATAAAGAGACAGGGGGTATTTTTAATATTAGAAACAGGAACCCCTTCAGATGGTTTATAAATCTTTTAAATCCACAGAATTTCAGGTAGTTTCATATTTTTTCAACAAATTCTGTCAGAATCCATCTGGATGTAATATCATATTACAATATGCATGCATTTACAGTATTTACATAATAACACTTTACTTTTATGTGAGCATCTTGTTTTCTATTATAAACAGTGGTGTGATGTTCAGTTAGTGTGTCGTATTAAAGGGTATCGGCATATATTTCAAAATTGATGAAGACCGATATAGTGGAATATTCTTGCCTTTCTAAAACGAACATGGATATCCTGTTTGTGTGCTTCATTACTTTCACTTTCTTGCCAAATGAGAGCTGGCACATTCCCTTGTATGGCAAGCCATTGTTAAATATAATCCAACCAAATGTTCTGTTAGTAATTTAATTTTAAGACACCATTCCTGCCAATCAAAATTACATTCTTGAACGCATTATGTCCAAAATAACATTCCTTTTGTAGTAATTGTGTTTCACCATATCTTAAAGTTCTGGGCCATCAGAATGACTCAATGAAAAAATGTAATTGATCTAGTAATCGTGCCTGAAAGATCCGGCCTGGACACCGGTGTGTTATGTTGCCCTAATGCATATGGATGAAATAAGTAATGTAATCTTATTTATAGAAATTTCATTTGACATATCTAAAATGTTGATTGTGAACAGAAAAAAATCGATTTAGGTAAGCAGGAAAGTAATCAATGACTAGAATAAATGCAGTGCTGTGAAAAAGTATCTGTCCCTTACAGGTTTCTTCGGTTTTTGTTGACTTGTAAAATTGTAATATTTCATATCAGCAAACACATTTCAATATCAGACCGAGCTAACGTGAGCGGATACAAAATGCAGTTTTCAAATGATGATTTAATAGTTTAAAGGAAAAAGTTATCCCAACCAACCTGGCCCTGCGTGCACAAGTTACTGTCCCTAAAACGTAATAACTGTGTAATACTCCTGCTGGCAACAACTACAGTCAGTTGTTTGTGAATTTTGTTCCACTCTTCTTTACAGAATTTTTCCAATTTAGCCACATTGGAGGGTTTTCCAACATAAACAGCCTGTTAAAGGTCAAAGGTCAGGTTTTCTTCTTCAGGATTAGACAGCAGAATTTATGGTTCCATCCATTACAGCAAGTAGTCCAGGTCCTGAAGCAGCAAAGCAGCCCCAGACCATCGCTACCACCACCATGTCTGACTGTTGGAATGTTTGTTCTAAAGTACAGTGTAAATTTTACTCCAGGTGTAACGGGACACACACCTTCCAGAAAGGTCCACTAGGGGATCACAGATGTTTTTTGTAAACGTGAGATGGGCTGTTGTGTTGTTTTTTGGTTGGGAGAGGTTTGGTCCTTGGAACTCTCTCTGGATGTTATTTTTGTCCCGTCTCTTTCTTATTGGGTGAATCATGACCTTTGACCTTAACCTTAAAGCCCTCTCTGGATTATTTCAGCAAAAGAGCAATTTTTGAATCCAACGTACAACAGCTCCTCCCAAAACACCTCAACACACGCGTGCAGTTGCGTGTACACTTCGCTTTACTTCGGTCTGTAAACTGGGCATAAACTGTGCAACTCCTGCTCAAACTATGATTACATTGTATGGTTTAATCACTCATAGTTCACAAATCACGTTCCCACACTGTACGAGGCTCTGAGCCGTCTGTCCCTGCTGTGCTTTTGATACGTAGCTCTGTAGCAGCGAGCTGCTGCGGTACTCCGAAGCTGAACACGGAAAGCACTCGGTCCTGAATGAACTTCTTGACCAAAATAAATGTGTATCCTTGGCAAGCCTTGCCATTCTGTGAGGTGAAATGTTTAAAAATAAAAATAAATCCCTCAGTAGCCAGGGAATGACAGACTATTGACTAAAGACTATACAGAGACACAGAGCGTCCTGTACGAGAGCGCCCCCTACTGCTACAGGTTTGCTCTAAGCGCATGCACGTTGACAGAAAGCTGACAATGCAGAAATTTGAATTTTATTGGCTGAAAAAGTTTGCCGGCCAGAAAGAATTCAAAGTAATTTATAGGAGGAAGGAGGGTCTTCAGCAGAATAACATATGTTGTGGAACTCAACCCATAGATCATAGTTTAGATCTGAAATATCATTTAAAACATTTAGAAAACTTTGATACATAGAAAAATATTCCAGATAGCTGCTTTAACCAAGTGAGACCTGCAGTGCTTTAGATGTTGCTCTGAGTTCTTTTGTTCTTGAATTTCTTTAGAACAGGACATGATGTGTTGCTTTTTGAGATCTTTTAGCCTACTTCATGTTGTCAGACAAGTTCTATTGAAATGATGTCTTAATTCTACAGGTCTGACGGTAATCAGGCCAAGGTGTGACAGTGAAACTGATCTCAGCTTAATAAATAGTGTGGTTAATAACAATTAATTCATGATTTAACAAAGGGGCATTCACTTTTTTTGCATAAAGCCAGAATGGTTTGGATACTTTTTGTCCTTTAATAAATGAAATCATCATTTGAAAGTTGCATATTGTATTTACTCGGGTTATCTTTGTCTGGTATTGAAATCTGTTTGCAGATTGGAAATATTCAAGTGTGGTATGTCAGCAAAAAAACAAGAAAGCCGTAAGAAATGCTTTTTCACATCGCTGTAAATATCAGCTATTATATGATACACTGGCTTGCCGTACTTCACCCTTACTGAGTTGAGCAGTAGATGGAGCCCTCACACCAGCAACACGCGCGCGCGCGCGCACACACACACACACACACACACACACACAAAAGTAAGACTTCCAATTGGCTTTCTGAACAGTTTCGCCGCCTTCAGACGGACTGGGTGAGGAAGAGGCAGATCAATGGGGAGCAGCGCTGGGTGACAACTGGTTCAGAGGTTAATCACAGGAACTCTTCCGCGCGCCGCTCGCGCATTAGGCGCGTGCCGACAGTCAGCGCAGAGGTCGGTCCTGACACCGGGAGACTGTAGCAACCAGGTTATAAAAGAAGAAACACCGGCAATGAGCAGGAGAGGCTGTCAGGCGACGTCCACAGCCGCCTCATCCTCCGTCGTCTGACTTTTGGGCTTTCGGTCCTTTCGGTGTTGCATGAAGTTTAAAAAAAAGAGACGTCGCTTTTGAACTTCGCCTCCAAAAAGGTAGGAGACGACGTGAAGCACTTTTCAAAACTTTCCTCGTTAAAACGTCCTCGCTGCTTGTCATGTCAGCTAAGTGATCGACTGTTTTCACTCAGGATGCGGAAAAAAAGACTTCAGTGCACCCAGCGTTATTATGGCTGGCGTCCAAAACCAGCAGGTGTGAAAACTTCACCATGTTTAGCTATTAGTTACATTATGGACACCAGTAATGGAATGTAGGACTTGTCACACTTAAACTGAAACGCTCTGTCGATGGGCGGCACGGCTAATTCATGGAAACTAGTTTAATTATTGAATAATTATAGTATTAAAACTTAATTATGTGTGCAAGTGTTGAATGTCCTTTTGTGTGTGTTTCTAGCCTCTAATTAAAATGTTGACTCGTTCATATATAGAGAACACACGTTTTGTTATTTAGGATGTTAGTGTGTGTCCAGGTCTCTGAGGTCACATGATAGGGTTATACCAAATGAATTAGACCACCTGCACCTCTTTGCTCCTTCCTCTGAACATGTCAGTGGTAAACGCTTGTGTCCGCTCAGTCTGCTGTTCACAACAATACAATAAGGTCACAATAAGTCACCTCTTTTTCACATGTACCAGATACCAACCACACCTTGGCTTAACTAGTGGTAAGAAATGTGTGCTGTTTTTAGCATTCTTAAATGAGGGTTGCTATTAGTGAGCATCCTTTGACTTACATCAATAGGTTTCACTTTGCACCAATAACCTTTGAATAGAAATTTTGTTCAAAGAAAACGCAAGATGATAATTTTTTGTATCATTTTCTGTATTTTCTTAGGATTCAAAAGCTAAATATGTACCGAGATGTTCTGTTTGAGTTCGATGAATTTGCCTTTTTGTCCATGAGAGTGGATTATTAATTTAATAAATATCAATAGGTTGCATTTTATCACTTGTCTCAGACTCAGATGAACAGAAATTGA
The DNA here is from genome assembly GCA_006937965.1 of Callopanchax toddi. Classification (NCBI taxonomy): domain Eukaryota; kingdom Metazoa; phylum Chordata; class Actinopteri; order Cyprinodontiformes; family Nothobranchiidae; genus Callopanchax; species Callopanchax toddi. The sequence continues at coordinate 695,768 of SSNR01000047.1, read as the reverse complement.
TCCAGAATGACCAGAAACATTTTTATAGTGGAGAATAATTAATATTCTATTGATTGGATAGAGTAAATTAACAACTGTCTCTTTGATTTAATAGTTAAATACTTAATTTAACCCATTTTGTTCTCACTCATCTCATGATTTTAACTCTAAATGGCAGCCCATACATGATAAAAGTACCTATCAAATATTGAGTCAGATCATCTCTTGCAAGCAGAACTTTTCTGATCAGTCAACATTTCTTTTACTACCATATTTATAGGTGTCTTAAGATGTGTGATAATGGAACATAGGACCAGTTTCTCACTGGCATTGAAGTCTTCAGTGTCTTGAAACTTTTACAGGTGCTCTCAGTTTCTTAGTGCAATTCAGGGCTGCATGGGACAAATTTCCTCTCTAAATAGTCACAGGGATGTCGTGAGCATCTGGAACACTTCTTAGTTTAGTTTCTAAAGGTGCGAGAAATGTGATATGTCTTTGAGAAGGGTTGGTGAGGGTAAAGCAAGAAGATTGAAACATATGAAATCACAAAGTCATTTGAAAATTAGTTGCACAGCTGCCATAATTTGTTTGTAATTACATCATATGCCCCCCCCGCACAACTTGGTTCTTTTTTCAAAAGTTTCCCACACAGAACTAGAGATTCACCACAAAAAACATTAGATATACTGTAGGTCAGTATTCAACATGAGTGGCCTAATCAGCCCAACTGAAACGTTTTTAATTCTCGGTCCATAAACACACCATTACCAAACAGGAATTTTTAAAATCAGACCATTTTTCCCAGTCTGTGAAGTCATCTAGCCCTAATTCATACTAGCAACAACAGATCTTCCAGTTTTTACCTTCAGGGATTATGATTGTCAAGGTAAATATACATTTTTAAAAGAAAAATAATAGTATTATTTTAATTATAGTTCTTTGAGATAAATCAGAATTGGCAATAATCAGTATCTGCAACTCAGAGGCGCACAAGACTCAGAAATCAGTGTCTGCCTTCAAAATTATTGTGTTTATGAAGCACTGCAAACTTTCTACTGCTACATTAAGAAACACAGGAGTAAAGACATTTTAACAGATGCATATTTTGGGGTATATCTTTGTGCCATGCAGTTGAGAGGTAATATCAACCTTTCCCCAGGACAGATAACCTTTAAAAGTCACCAGTGTTTTCCCTGCATGAGCTACAGCAGAGCTCTGACAATAGGGATAGTGTTCTGGACCAGCCAGAAGCCCAGATCACATTTCCTGTTCCTGATTTAAGATCAACTCAGCTGACTACTGATAAAGTCAGCTCCTCAAAAACACAGCGAAAGGACCATCACTTTGCCGTTTATCATCTGAGCGTGTTTGTGTTGGGGGTTGTTTGTGTTTATGCGTGGGAGAGAGAGCTCTAGAGCAAAAGAACAAAAATAGACGCATACTGGGAAACTTAAGTGAGTAACTTTATCAAAACCAACCGTAGAAGCTGAGTAGGACCACAAAACGGTGTAATCTTATTCTTAGTGTCCTTTAGGGTGAATTTGAATCAAAGGACTGTACAAACCTGGTGTGCTGCCTGTAACAGACAGTGATGCACAGTAAGCTGCCAATACATGAGTGGCCTACAGTAGGAAGTCAGCATTAGAACCTGTTTTCTCAGGCAAATCATCGTCATGCCAGGTGAGTTTTGAAGTTAAAAGCCAACAATTTGGGGATGTTTCATTTAGATAACATCTGTTAAGGTCAGGATCACAGAGCATGGCGTGTTATTAGTGAAGAGGAAGGACACACACACAGACCCTTTCATGTGCAGGTGATCAGTTATTAATTCGTTTGAAATAAATAGAAGTCCTCTTTTATATGTCAGGTCAAATACTGGCTCAGACTTCATGATAATAAATGAGAGCGTTATTACCCACGGTACAGTATGTTTGAATGGGGATGTGCAAATACTAATGACTGTGTTTGTACTCAGTGATTGGAAGAATACGTACCTGTTTTTATTCGTTTCACTCATTGTGTGATCATGTATCCTCAGGCATGGTGAAGTTTCAGACTCTAGGTTTGTTTTTAGTTCATCCTTCCTTCTCTACTCAACTTCCATCCATCCATTTTCTGTAGCCGCTTAGTCCTCCACAGAGGGTCGCGGGGGGAGCTGGTGCCTATCTCCAGCGGTCAAGGGGCGAGAGGCGGGGGACACCCTGGACGGGTCGCCAGTCCATCGCAGGGCTCCCTACTCAACTTGCATAACAAATAATAGTAATAGTTTTAATAAAGCAACAACTTTTACCATCTTCTATGTCTGTAAGAAATATAGTTAGAGGTTCTACTGGAGCGTTTCTGCCTTTGTGACGTCTTCTGAAGATGAATTCATTTAATATTCTTTGTGCAGCTGATAAAGGAATCACCAGAACATAACAAAGAGCGACTAAAGCTTCATTCATGCTTCTGCATTATATCAACACAGAGCCTTCTTTCTAACCTGTGTTTTCACTATTGTTATTATTTTCTAAAGAAGTTCTCCAATTTAACTGGTTCATGATAAAGGAGTGGCTTGGGGCCTTTGTCATATTTAATTGAAGAAATATTGAGGAATTATGAGTCAGAAATAGTGTGTTTTTATATTAGAAGTGTGAGTTTGTGTGCACCACTTAAAACTGCTTATTTAATGGGAAACCTAAGAGGCCTATAGCAGTCACACACTCAGAAGTCGTGCACACCCTACTTAAGCCTCATACTTGTGGATGCACAGTGACTTTAACGCGCAGGCTAATTTATTAGCTTAGCTAAATGTGATAACTTCATTCTAGGCATGTCCCGATCCAGTCGCTGTTGCTTTAGGTCAGCCCCGCCGTAGGATTGTTTCTCATAAGAGCTGTGGCGGGAGCTTGTCAAAACGTCATATTTGTGGAAATATTTTAAAGTGGAGAAGGAGAGCGGTCCAACAGCCACAGTGAATTATATGTGTGTGAAATATTTGTTAGCAAGGATTGTCTTCCCTGCTGCAGACTGAAGCTAGAGCATGCTCAGAGTTGTTAACAGCAACTCAAAATGGATGTGGACGTGTCTTTTTTTGTTGTTGTGGTCAAATGATATTTTGTAAATTTTCACAAATCATAATGATTTTAAAGTTCCCTGCCATTATTATCTATTCAATTTTCCTAACATATTAAGCTGCTTAACTGGTGAGCATTAAAAATGTTTCGTTTTTTAACCATTAGATTTCTGTTGCACAGCAGGATTACCTTTTAAAGTGTGCATGTGGTCAAAAGAATCACAATCTGAATCGTCATGAGTTTAGTTACATTTCTGAGTTGGGAAAACATATTGTTAAAGAACAAAGTTTATCATTGACTGGTTTAAAAGGGAAAAAAGAGGATTCTAATGTTTGCTTATTAATGTCATGGTTGGTTGTAAATCTGTTCCCAGTTCACGTTCATTTGCAGTCGTGCTGAAGTTCCTGACAGCTCTTACACATACAGAAGCATTTGTTGGCAATTGGGAATGCTATTAATACACTTAAAGCCCTCACACACACACGCCACTCTTGTAAAAGCAAGTGGTGTGCTGCTATTAATACATTGAGGAAAAGCAATGCTGAAACTGCCTGTTACATGCGCACTTTCACAGTTACACACAATGACACAAGTGTTTATTGACAGGTGACACCAAAATTACACCGGTCTGGTCACATGCTCTGAAGCTTGCACAGAGAGTCAACAGTGCTCCTGCAAAAAAAGACAAATGGCGACTAATAATACACTAGTACGCAACACACGCTAGCACTGATGCTCCAGTGCATGCACCATCAACTGTCACACAAACAGATCCTACTTATGCAAACACAAAAGATCTGCTGTGTACTTTCAAAAGAAACAACTGCAAACTATTAATATCTCGGGGTGCATAGGATGGTCACACAGAAGGATGAACACATTAGGAGATTGATACTCCAGCTGCTCGGAAGCAGAGGGACAGAATGTGCCCAGCAGCTGTGGATTCTTATAAATGTACGGAAAGGGGGAGGGAACGGACTGAGGAAGAGTCGGTGGGCAGGCTGAAGGTGGTCAGCATGATAAATTAGCTGTCTTCTTATTGTTTGCACAAACAGGCCTATTAATAAAATGCTTTGTGTAAGTGCAATGAGCTTTTTTCTTATATTTATGTGCCTCTTGCCTCCTGTAGTCACAGTATCCTGCATGGTGACTTTATTCAATACCACCATGAAGTTCACTCAAGCCTAAACAACAACTGTAGCAAATTTTGAAAGTGCAGTCCTGATAGAAAAAAAAGAGATGATATCTGTGAATCTCTCGAGTTGCAGCTAAAGCCATTCAACCAAAATAGCAGCTTCTGCTTGCCTAAATGAACCAAGAGGATGTTATGGTGCAGACTAACTTTAGAAACAGGAAGTCACTGTTTCTTTGTGAGTGTGTGTCTGTGCGGGAGTGTGCATGCACACCAGAGAAGTCTGTGCATGCGTGTGTGTTCGTTAGTGTGTTGCTGTAATGGGCCCGCAGAATGAGGATGATGGTGTGAAACGAATATGCTATTACAGAAACCAGAAGTTTGCCTTCTGCTATTTTTAGCTGCACAACGTTCAAAAGTGAGACAGAGAAGCAAGCACACAGATCTTATCAACGCGTACTTCTCCTAATTCTTAAAATGTTCCAGATTTTAATTCTTTTATTAGATTACTCTTGTATTTTTAGAGTTCAGGTAGTAAAAAACAGAGCGTGTAATGAAATAAACTTGGCTAAAAGTACTTTAAGCGTTCTTTTTTGAAACGCTGCTGTGTTGAAATAAATTGTGTACGTCAGAGTCTACTTCTTAAGAAGCTTCTGTAAGATGATAGGAAATAATCATGAGCGTCTGAACCCCCTCAGGGTGACTAGAAGAAATCGTATCTGTTTAGTTGGCTCTTTGAAAGCAAACTGCAGTGATCAAGCTGGTTTTCTGTCAACTCATGTACTGAGTCACATTGAAACTCATCCCTGAAAAAGGTCTTTACTCCAAAAACTCCAAAACACATTTGTGTGGAAAGATTTTTTTTTAATGCATAACTCCCACAGGAATATTTTGGCCGTTGAATTTTGTTTGGATGTTTTCTTTTCATTTGCATGAAGATTTATCTTGCATTTGTGGGTGCAAACTCTTCAATGACTGTGGTTTTAAGCATTTCAGAAATGTTATTTAGCTTTCCCACGTTGTTTTTCTAATTTAAAAAGTTGTATAAATCATTAGCAAATCATTTCATTCTTTGTCGTTGTTTTGGTTTTTTTGCACGTTGCATGAATTGCACAATCTTTTGAGATCCAACTTTGCAGGGAAAAGTATAAAACCAGCCAGTGTTGACTGTATGGGAGAGCATTTATATCAGCATTGTTTAAGTGAATGGAAGTCTGATAGAACACAATGAGCATGTTTGGCTCTTACTGTTTTCTGGATATAAATACACAACAGGTGTTCCTTTTCTTACTTCCTGATTACTTCCGTTCTCTCGGGGGAGACTACTTGTTTGCTGATGTGTGCGTCGGAGTGTTTAGATTTTCTGAGTCCCCACCACAACCATCCCCACCACCACCGTCCCCACTCTTCTAGTGATTGTTTGATTTCCTTTAAAAGCATGCAGGCCTTTTTCTGGTAATTTGTTCTGTGCAGCTGTAACTGGTTCTTCCTGTTGCACCTCTCATTTTTATTACTGTAAAAAGTAATAAAAAACCTTAAAATAAACCTTATTAATATCAGCAAATTTGCATAGGTGTGAGCTAACTAAGGGTAAATATTTTTGTCTTTTCTTATCAAAGTTATCTGGCAAGGTGGGATTCTAGCAATGCAGAAAAACTGCATTGCAAAAATGTTTGCAAGATATTTAAGACTCCGTATGCGTTCTTCTTTCTTTCTCGTACGATGTGTAAAAAGATAAGCATACGCTAAATGCTTTTGCTTGAACACAAAAGTCTGTGCACCACTTTTTTTGTTTTTTCTGTGCCACTAAGTCAGAAACAGGAAAGACAACATGAAAACACAAGGCGGGCCTTGTCTCAACAAATAGTGCTATTTTAAGCTTCACAATGGGCTGCTAACTTGGGCTTCAGAATTTAAAGCACATTATTATCTGGAGTTTTAAATTACTCTGTTCTTATTAACTCCCCACCTGTTTTTTTATTCTCATTGTCTCTTTAACTCTCATGTAACCTACCCCAATAAGTGTGTGGGAGTGTTTCCTTCAGAAGAATTCTGTCTACCTAAAATGCAATCACACACTTCCATTTCTCTTTCTGACTCAGTCTAACTGCTAAACATGAGTGTTGTGACCACTTTTGCCTGGTATTGTGTTTTAACAGACAGGGAAGTAGAATTTAAGCACAGAGGCCTGTTTTGGGTTTAAGGGGTGTGTGTGTGTGCAAGAATCTGGCAATATGATTATATGCATCGTGATACGGGGGCAATGATATGATAAATTGTGGTATATCACAATATTACAAGCAATACGATATATTGCGATATTTATTAATTTTCTTGTGGAAAAACTTGCATCTGAACAGAAAGGTTAGCCTCTTCAGTGGTCGGCTGAGCAGAATCAATTCACTTTATGTTAAAAATGATTCTTTAATGCTGTGTTGTCCGAGTATTTGTCTCTGCTGTAGCAGATTCTACAGACCGTGTAACTTCTGTCACCTTTCTTTGTTTTGTTTTGGAGAATTTCTGAAACATTTGATAACTTATTTGACAGTTTTGAGTTAATATAATGTTAGAGGCTGTGTTGCCTCCTCAGCGTCGTCGATGCAACAGAACAATTCACAACAGTTTATCTAATTTAGCCACCATCACAAGACTGAACTACAGGAATTATTGGAGTAATGTTGAAATCTGGTTTCAGTCTTTCCTCCTTCTCGATGACACTCTGCCCCAGAGGGAGTTAGGTGTCTTCTTCCATACTTTACTCGTCTGCTCTTTAATATCAACACTGAACATTCCTCTGTGTGATTTTTGGTTTGCATTGATGAGTGTTAGGGCTAGGCTGATACTTATAGGCCTCTCAGCTCAGTGGATTGAAATCTTTGCTCTCCTGAACCCGTAAAAAGACACTTGTTTTATTAGGACATTGAGGCTTGGTTTGGTTGTCTTGCTAAATCCAGGTTTCTGTTTTCTCTCTTTCCCACAAAATAAAAAAGATTTAAAAGAGTAAAGTGACCTAATTGTTTGAATCCATACATAAATATCCTTGTCATCTGCTCCTGAGTTCACTTTTAAATTAAATCCAGATTCCTTGAGGAAAGAAGGCTTGAATCAAATGAAGTATCATCTATAGATGCAACATAAACATCCTTTATTAGGTTTATTCAAATTACAGTGATTGTTCTTGTCTGAATATTTGGCAAATATTTGACTCTTTATCAATAATAATAGAACCAGCACAGAAAACTGAAAGAGTTTTATGAGATCTGAAGTCAGGAATACTGAGTCTTCCACCACTAAGATGCAGCCCACATTTCTGATGTCTCTCTTTTTGTGTTTCCTCCTGTAGTGGATGTGATCGACAGCAGTCAGACTCTAATACCCACACCTGAAGCAAGCCTTATGGACCTAAGTGTGACGCACAGGTTGTTACATCGAGGCCCAGATTCGGCCATGTTGGCCCCCCAGCCTTCCTATTTCCTTGGACATCTCACCAATGAGCATTCCTTCCAATTTTCCCAGCAGCACTTGCAGGTGAGTCCAGAGTGATGTAAAAGAGCTCCAGCAAATCTCCTCATAAACAGACACTTGTTGATTATGCAGTGAGTGATTAAATGAAAAAAAGTTAATCAGCGACTAACTACTAGAGTAAAACATCCTCATGAAAGGTGATGTGTGAGCAGCTTTCAGTGTGAAAACCTACAGTAAACCAGCGCTATTGTTGCTTTTCTTCATTTCACAGTTTAACACTGAACGAAGGCAGAGAGAGATGGAGGACGAGAAGAGAGAAGAGCTTCAACAGCTGATACAGAAACGTAAAAATGAACAGAGTGAGTCGCATGCTTTGCATCTCTTCACACGGTCTTGTTTTCATAAGTTGATTGGCGTGACGTGAAGCTATTGACAGACTCCCTATTTGAATCATCTCACACTACAGTGTGTTTCAATGAAAACAGAGGGGATTTCCATCTGTGCTGCGCCGTATTATCTAATCCTAAGAACAGTCAAAACAGCCAGGGGTGACTAAAAGGAAGTAACAAATGTTCTAGTTCGTTTCCTTGTTTAAAAAAAGTCAAAATTTTGCTTTCATGTTTTAACTTATTTCATCACCAAGCAGCTCATGGACATGTGCTTCTGCCTGGCAGGTGCTGTAGCCAGTCCATTTGTAAAGCAGAAACTTCGAGAGCATATAATCATGAAGAACCAGCCCTCCACACACAGCCACCGTAGTACTCCCCCAGGGTACAGGTGAGAGTGACACCTTTAACATTAAGCTCAAAAACCTCCACAGAATCCTAAATGTTGTGTTGAGATGTTATTAAATAGTTGGAATTGGTGATATCCTCCTCTCCTTTTTGGGCTACACTGAAATAAATCAAAGTTATATTGACAATGGCAGCTGTTATACCCATTCATAGTTAAAGCAGTGTGTCTGATATTCTTTTGGTTACCAAGGCTACCGGTTCCTGACATTTCCTCAAAGCCTCAATCTACACCCTGTGACCAGCGGAAAGACCTTGCCCTGAGGAGAACAGGTGAGACTCAGGAAACTCAGGCTAAACACATGCATGCTCATGTCAGGTGCACGGTGGGCTACAAGCACTTCAGTGCATCACTCAACAATATACTTTGTACAGAGTAATACTTTTAGGTATATTCTGGGCAAAAAGATGACAAAACGATTGAGAAGCTGCATTAAAAACTCATTAAGCGTCCAACCTGCGGAGCTAGAGAGTGTCTGAACAGCCATAAAAACTTTAGAGACACAAAGGCCAAAACAGTTATGTAACTTTGACTAAGGTATGTGTAAAATGAACTGCGTGAGAGTCCAAAGCACTTCTTCAATGTGTGAATTAGAGTGGGAGTGGTTCCTCTTCTCTGTACATTCTACAAGAACACCAGCTATTATTTATTTGGGTTGCCCTAGAACTATTTTAACACACACACACACACACACACACCCTACAGTGCTTTGGTTGGCACGGCGACAACATAAATATATGTTTTATCTGCTCCGAGGCTGATTTATTACTCTGTTTGGACTACCTGGAAATTGACCAACATCAGCATGATAGATTGAAGCATTCACCAGGACAGAAGTATTTACACGGTTCACTTCAACTTGACTTTGTTATGGAAACTGCATGCACACACACTTCTTCATGTGTGTGTTTGTGTTTGTGTAGTCTCTGAGCCCACGCTGAAGTGGAGGATAAGAAAAATCATAGCTGCAAGGCCAAACCCGCTGCAGCGAAAGACCAGCGCCCCGCCTGATGTCAAGCACAGGACGGAGACTCTGGGTAATAAAGGCCTGTTTTTGTTTTGTTGAACTTTTGTGTTTATTTGCAGTGTTTTTGTGTAAATTAAATTGTCTGGTGTTTGCCTGTTTTTTGGTTTAGACTCCTCCCCGAGCAGCAGCACCTCAGCATCAGCATGCAGCTCCCCAAATGACAGCCTTATGTCAGATAGCAGCTCTCTTCCACTGGCTTCAGAGGTGAACCTCGCGCTTATATTTCAGTTATTTTGACTTTTTTAATTATAGTACAAATTAAGAAGTGAATTCTTGAATGTAAGAGGCTTTGGGAGCATCAGGGAAACAGAAAAATAACATTTATTTCCCTCCTCCTCCTGAACAGTGTTTACAGTAAACCATATGCCTCGTGCTTTTTTATTTTTCCAAATAACCTCAGTAATTGTGAATTCTGCTTATTCAGTCGAAGAGCTTACTGTTGAAGAACGGTAATCTAACACACTTCTGTCGGCCCAACAACCCTACTGCAATGCACAACATCACTGCTGGACTTCCTGCACAGGTGAGCTAAAAAACAGCAAAACAGTAAAGTATTTCCTGAATTGTTCCTATATTTTACAAAAACACATAAGAACACATTCATTTAGTCACTTTATGTGACTCTATGAATGTCTTTAATGTTGTCTGCTGCACACTTGAACACTTATAGAGACGTCTGATATTTGGAGGCTTTCACTTCCCTCTTGATCTTTTTTTTTGTGACATTGTACACACACACACACACACACACTTTGAGTTGACCTATCAGACCGTTAAACCCTCAACTCCTGCTTTAACTACTCATTTAGCTAAATTCATGTCAGGAGAGCTTCTTATCATTATCTCCCCTTTCTTCTCTCGCACCAGACGGACTCGCGGGTGGCCAAGCCGATGCCTGTCTCGGCTCTGCCACCCGTCTGCCTTCCTCTGGAGGGAAGCGGTTCATCTCTGTCTCAGCGCCTGCAGCCAGTGTTCCTAATTGATCCGCATGCAGTGCTGCTGCCCAACAAGTTTGTCCCCCGTGAGTAATATTAGTAAGAAACCTCAGGTCTACATGAATTAGAACCAATCCATTCCATCAGTGCTCAGAACTTGTGAGTGCTAATTAGGTGACATATTTTCATTCGTTAGTTTAGTTTCTTAGGACAGTTGTGGTTCCTAAAACCAATTGATACTTTGTTCTGTCAATCCGTCATTTTCCTTATTCTATTTTCTTATTATAATTATTTTTGCCTAATACTTTACCATGTGAAAACTGTAATTCCCTTCACATTTAAACACAAGTTTTCATTTAGCAGATAGGTCTACTTTTGTGAGAAGGTTTAAAGATCCAAATCAAAAGAGAAATGTTTAATTAAATGATATAATATGAGAGTACACTGTAAAATAGAACCCAGAGCCTACTTACCTAATAGACTGGTTTAATTTACTGCCATAGCAGCATTTTATATACCAATAAATTAGGTGAAAGGCTTGAAAATGTTGAAAGAAAACTACAAATATTTAAAGCGCTTTTCTCTTTCATGTAGTTAATGTGAGTATTTTGTCAAATAAGCTGTAACCAAAAACACATACACACAAGCATTTACTTTATTTCACTGGATTTCTTTTAGTTTAGTTAACGTTAAGCGACGGCCATCTGGCGTGGGTCTCCGGTTACTGGAAGTTGTTATTGAGTCACATTGTTAGAACATATGTGGAGCTTTAGCTCTGTGTTTGGTGAATCCTGTTGCAACACATAAAAAGTGTCGAACAAGGACTTTGTGTTTTAGGAAATGCATACCTAAATATAACCATGACGGATTGTTAGAAAGAGTGTGCATCATTTAGAGTTAAATGAATTAGGAGGCTCCATTTTTTTCTAAGAAGTCCTGGTGTCAAACGTCTTGGCTCTGAGTCAAAAAGATGGGTAATCTCTTTCTTACCGTAGTGTCGTTTACGCTCGAGGCAAACTGTTTCAAACCTCATCTCTACCTTAGTGAGAGGCTCTATCACACAGCTGTATGTATTTTCTTTTGTTGTGGTTTTTCCTGAAAAATCTTACTACACATAGTTATCATGAATGGAAAGAGGAGTTTTTCTTATATTTGGTCACACATGCAGGTGAAAATAAATAATGTTTTGCTTTTGAAACAACTCAAAATGGCTGCAGAAAAAACTTAACTTCCTGAGACTTTTCTTTTTTTTTTGGCGTTCTGTTTTCACTTAGCGATTTGAGGCTGGTAGGTAAAAATATTTTTAAAAAGACATTATTTTTGAACAATTAGCATTTCAAACTTAAAAATAAGTAAATATTAAATAAGAATGAAATAAAATGTAGAGCTCGTTTCTCCAAATGAGGACAACAGGCTGAGTTATAAAATAATGCTCTTATAGTTCAGGAGGCCAATGTCTTCAGGTTAAATCAAACGCTAGTCAACTTTCATCCCACCTGTCCAGCGCCGGTTTGTTTTCTACCTGATGTTATAAATGACACAATAACGCCCTCTAGTGGAGTGACACAGTCTTAAAAACATCCAAACTTTCACAAAATTTCACTAAACCGACCATAACAAGTTTATAAATAATTATGCTTTATAGGTTTTCTCTCTCTCTTTAGCTACATCTTCATAATTTATTTTTGCATCAGACGTTTTCTTTGATTTTTGCCCCTCTAAATCAGCTCCCTTTTAATCCTCACTATCTTTTCTCTCTTGCTATTTCCAGTCCCTGGTTTGAGTTCCCTTCATCAGCAGCATCCTCACCTGTCCTCTCCCTCCAGAAGAGAAGGCCTAGCTGCCTTACCCTCTCACCAGCCTGTGGAGCGAACGCATTCAGCACCGCTACCCTACAACCATTCGGTTCTCCGCCTGCATGCAAGCCACCCCCTCCACACACAGCACCAACTGCACCAACTATACCTCAAGAGCGGACTGGAAAGGTCCAAGTTGAATTTACATCTGAGTAAGGTGAGAGGAGGTGGACATGAAGACATTTGTTTAAAAAGTACTGACTGACAAATTATCCTAATTAGATTAATTCTAAGGAACACATGTGTGATTATTATGCTTCATTTGATTGGATATCCCATCTAAAAATAATTTACTTTAAAGTCATTTGTTTTTATCAGTTTTATTTTATCCTTTTGCCACAAATTCAACAAAGACTTGAACAGTGTGAAACTTCTACTTTAACTTAGCTGAATAGCACATCCATTGAGAAGCCGCGTCTGACACAGATCCCATCGGAGGACATGGACCTGGAGGAGACCGGCTCGGTAGCAGGATCAGGAACTGGATCTTTGTGTGGCTCAGAACTTGGCTCGCTGTGTGAGGACGGCAACAGCAGGAGGCAAAGCAACGCCAGCACAGACTCGTTTTACAGCACAGAGTCCAATACCTCGTCCCGGGAGAGCCTGATGGACACGTCACTCCCTCTCTCTCAGGTACTAAGACCGAGTCGTGTTAACACACCCTGGAAAATGTGTCACCTTTATGTCAAATCTAAAGTTTAAAGACACCAAAAACAACATACTTAAGATCTCTGATTCAACACAATAGCAAATTAATGAAATAATTTATAGTTGCATCCTCATGATTGAGAAAAATAATGATGTGAAAAAGTTTTGTTCAAATTGGTTGAACATTGTTTTGCCATCAGGAGGCACTGTTGCACTGTTGTTATGCATTTTGCAGCACGCTTGGCAACATTAGCTGTTTGTCAAAAATATAAACCATAAAATGTCCAGATCAGGAGTAATTCTGTAACTACACTTACTGTACATTTATTCATGAAGCACTGATGTTAAATATCTGTCTTCTTAAACAGAGGCAGGTGATTCTTAGACCAAGTCTCCAGACAGATGCACTGGGTGTCCCGTCTTTATACTGGACCCACCAGTCTCACCAGCAGGTGATTCGGACCCGGTCCTTACCAACCTCCACCTCCATGCCTCCCACTTCACATGTACCCACCATACCTTCTGTGTCACTGTCCAGCCCCGCTGCAGACGTTAAACTACGTTTCACAACCGGTGGGTTTTTTGATGAGAAACATAACATAAATTAGTTACCTGCATTTTGTGCATGACAGGGTTGTAACATTGTTGCACAATCAATTAATGTGTGTGCTTATGTGTGTATGCAGGTTTGGTTTATGACGCTCAGATGCTGAAGCACCAGTGTGCCTGTGAAGACAACAGCCGCCACCCTGAGCATGCAGGGAGGATCCAGAGCATCTGGTCCAGACTGCAAGAAAGAGGGCTTAGGAGCCAGTGTGAGGTATGATGCACACATAACAGGTACAGAGAGAGAGCTGTCAATCATTTTCTGTTTGCACTAAAAACTGTATTTGTGTGTTGAAGTGGATCCGCAGCAGAAAGGCCACCCGTGAAGAGCTGCAGTCCGTTCATTCAGAAAGACACGTGTCAATGTTTAGCGGCAAGCCAGACAACCGCAAGTTTGCCGGTAAAAACAGTGATGATGCTGAAATTAATCCGGATTATTCTGTCGTAAAAATCACATTTATTATCATATGTTTATGATTGTTAAATGTTATTAACTTGCAGGACGTCGCGTTTTTGTGGAGTTACCATGCGGAGGTGTTGGGGTGAGTGCTGCACATATACACACATTTCACCACACACACACACACACACACACACAATACAGATCCATCTGAAAACTCAAGTCATTTGGGAATCTTTCCACTTATCTAATTGCGTTACTGAACAGCAAACATTACATGGTTGATTATCCCTCATTACACAATTTAGGTAATGATGCTACAAATTACTCATGCTATTATTTTTGGCCAAGATAAAAAACAAATCAAAGTCCATACAAAGGTGAGATTTAAAAGAAAAGAATCAGGATTTATGTTTTTGGGAGTCATTGTGAGCAAATGTAGACTAAAGATGTGGACAAAATCACATCCAGTGGAGAGCAGGGCGCTCTGAAGGGGGCTGGGTGGTAGTTGATAAGAGGGATGATGTGCCTGGATTTCCGGCCTTTGGCTGCTCTAGTGAAGAGCGGTGATTGGAACAAGATGGCAAAGTTTGTGGAAAAAAAGAAATTCCTCTGATTTCATTGTTTTCCAGCAGTTCAGAAGCACACCAACAAAGACCAGCTTTACTCAAAGGAAATATGCAGCAAAATAAAAACCAGTGAACAACTATGATGTGATTTTTACTGATCAGTAAAAACGTGAAATCTGGTCACAGTGTAGCTAATTCTGATACAGGCTCCCTAAATAATCACACTGAGTATATTTGATCTGATTTAAATCTGAGCGTGACGCGTTTGCCTCTTGTTTTACTGACAGGTAGACGATGACACAGTGTGGAATGACCAACACACGGCAGTCGCTTCCCAGATAGCTGCAGGGTGTGTCACAGACCTGGCACTGAAGGTGGCACAGAGAGACTTAAAGGTGTGTTTTATGGTCAAATTCCTCATAACTTCTGCTGTAAACTGAAGTAAACACTAAAACATATTCTATACTTGTTGCAGCTCCCCAGTTATTGTCTTAATATAATAAAAAAGAAAGTATTTATGTATATATCCTCTTACAGAATGGCTTTGCAGTAGTGAGGCCCCCTGGACACCATGCAACCCATTGCTCCCCCCTGTAAGTACAGAAGCACACACACACACACATAGCACACACACACACACATATGCAACCATGCATACATACATGAATGCATGCCAAGAGCGAGGGGGGCTGCAAAATATTTCAAAGGATTTATTACAAATCAGCTATACTTCAGAAGGAAAGAAAGAGGGGAGCGGGTGCTGAAGTCTCTCGGTGTTAAAGTGTGTGTGTGTGTGTGTGTGTGTGTGTGTGTGTGTGTGTGTGTGTGTGTGTGTGTGTGTGTGTGTGCTACCTGCCTGATGCTCGAGGCAGTCTACCTCCTCTGCTGTTTCTTTTAAGCTTTCAAGACACAAAGCAAAGCACCTCAAAAGAGCTGTGCATGTGTGCATACACTCCACACATACACAGTGTGTGTGTGTGTGTGTGTGTGTGTGTGTGTGTGTGTGTATTTGTGTGCATTGATTTGTGTCAGTCTTTGATAGCAGGCATTAGCCTAGTAACCACATTCAGCTGGAGCTGTGTGTGTAAGCTCAGCAGAGCCTGTCACTGCTTATTTATGGGATGATAATGACTTTTCTTGATGAGCAAAGTTTGGACAGCATATAATGTGTATTGTTCACTTACACACACACACACACACACTCAGGCACTCAGACTTTACAGCCCATGCTGACACTGCCTTTTCCAACATTCCATCGTTGTTTTTTTAATGCATCAACACTTTTTCTGCATACCTTTGTTGTAGACAGTGAGCTGCTTCACCTAGCTGTGAGTTCATTTCTCTGAAATCATCCCTCACATCCTGCCAGCCCTCTGACTATATTATCATTTAGAATGAGGATTGAATTTTATGATTTGATTTGTTTTTGTGCATTGCTCATTTCTCAGTTTTGCACAAATTTTTTGATTTTGTTCGAAATTCTACCTACATGAGCAATTTTTGCTTGTCACCTGAAGAAAAAACGACCTAAAACAAGCTTTGCTTCTTGCGTATTTGTTGTAACTGTTAACGTGGCAGTGACTGTCACGGCCCTATGAGCCACCACATAAAGCCAAAACTGTCTGAGAGGCTCCTGAGGTCCATATGGAGATGTTGTGATATTAATCTGCTGAAGATGTTCTGATAAACACATGTGGCTGCCACTCTTCCTGTTTGTCCACAGAGGCTTCTGTTACTTCAATTCCGTGGCCATCGCAGCCAAGCAGCTCCAACACAAACTCAACGTCAGCAAGATCCTGATCGTAGACTGGGTAAAGAACCACGCATGACCAGCATCACAGACAGTAAACAAATGCACAGGCGTGCACACGTGTTGTTGGCACTAACAAGGACCCAGACATACAGTAGCACTCTGAAATTATTATTTAGATTATTTAGAGCTATTTCTGTTATCCACGTGTGAGCTGAGCTGTCACATGTGCTCAGAGAAGACTCTAAATCACACACAGTCACATGAAAGACTCATACATGTGCACATACTGATCCACAGCCAGTTGGTTTTCTCTGCTGCTCCGCATGTGTGTTTATAAGTCTGCGCTACGTCTTTGCGCAGTGTGTATTCTCTGTATATTACTGCATCAGATTAGAAAAATTAACATCCACTTGTCATGTTACATAAATTAGTTTTTTGCCATCTACGTTGCTTTTAATAAATGTTTTATTTACTTGTCACCATCCTAACCTGTCATCAAACGTCTGTCCAGGATGTGCATCATGGCAACGGCACACAGGAGGCCTTCTATGATGACCCAAGCGTGCTGTACATCTCTCTGCATCGCTATGACGATGGCAACTTTTTTCCTGGAAGTGGACATCCAAATGAGGTTTTTACATTTATATATGCAAGGGGACAGGGGGAGTGATTTGTGGCCACATACTGTATGTATACATGGGCTGGGTCTGAGATTGAACCCTGATTCTCGGATCAATGGACGACCTCTCTCCGCCTGAACCACAGTACAATATGAATAGTTAAAAACACAGTTTAATGTGTCGTGCTGTTGCCCGTTGTCGTTCTTGCACCATCTCAGGCAAAAATTCCCAAATCCCACCAACGTGTTTATCCAGTCACCTCACCACAAGGACATTTCAATGTATTTTTGAGAAACTGAAAGTAACATATATTTATTTTCATATTTGTCTATCTGAGAGCCTTCAGGGCTTTATATCCCAGTCCTTTACTACAGGATGTTGTATTTCATGCCTGTTTGAATGCGAGACGTTGCGATGCCTGTGCGTTCTTCCTGTGGTCTTACCAGAAACTAAGTGTGATCATTATCCCTATCCAGATTAACTGACCCCATCTCACACTAACGCTCTCCGGCCTTATAATCCTCCACATTCCCTTCTGTTAGTCTGCGCTCCTCCCCGACAATAATAATGATTTCTCATAAAATCCCCTGATGAGGGACGATACATAAAAACGCTTTGTTGGCTTGGATGTGGCTTTGCCTGAAGTGGACTCTCAACCTCTGTTGTGCAGTGCGGTAAACCTCTGGAGTCTCGCTGTCCCCCATGTAGGTATATATCTCACCAAGGGGTAGGGGTGTGATGTCATAGTCATAGCGGAGAGCAAAGAGTACCTCACAGAAACCAGTAAAGGCCTAATCCAGTCCAGTAACTCTGGAAACATGAAAGAGAGAGAAGCGCAAGACACTCAGAGCTATAGCAGAAATTGTGTGTTTATGTGTGTGTGCACGCCTCTGGGTGTTTTCTGTGTGTGTCCGTGTGCACGAGCGCATGCACGTGGGTACATTACCAGTTGGCAGAGGACAGGAGGCCTCATGTGTTTTTCATTTGCCCTGTGAACATCCCGTCCACTGAGAGAAGAATGGAGACAGACGCTCTGCGATGCTCATCAGCATTCTTTCTCTTTCAAGCATCCTCTCACACCCATACACACTCTCACACACACACACAAAGGAAATTACCACACATTGTTGCCAAGAGAGTGTCAATCAACCTCCTCAATCTCCCCTCAAACTGACATATTGACTGATGGTGAAGGGTTTGGGGAACAGTTAAATGGCTGCTAGCGGGACTACAAAGAGAGAGACGGGAATCCTTAACTTCTTTCCAAGACCCAGGCCTCAGTTCGCTCTCTGCCCTGACTCTGTGAGGTCAAGCTGGAAGGTACTCCATCCTCCCAGCCTGGCACTTTGGATTCGTCTCATTTAAAACTTGTAAAATGAGAAACAAAACACTGTGTTTTAATGTGCATTTCAAACATACTAGACATGTTAAACACATATACAATGTTATACAAAATCATTCCATTTGTATATATTGTTGGCATATAAATATACTACGCAAAATGCTGTCTTTGAAGCAGCTTTTTCGTGGATCAGGCAGCAATTGGCTGAAAATTCTGCCCAGTTAAGCTGTAGCCTAAAGCTTGGGAACCATAAACGGGTGTAACTCTGTTGTGGCTCACTGATTTATAAGGCCGTTCAACAAATTGTATAGAAATCAGAATGCAGGGAAAGGGGTGTTGAATTAACAGCCATCCGTATTTAATTTAGAAATCATAATCACTCCCTGGTGTTGCCCTTAAAAAGATGCAGCCAGTATCCTTGAGTTGCTGCAATGTAAAGTTTTGCAACAGCGGTGCTGATTTTGTGAACATTCAACACAAATTTGTCATCTTGGTGCTGTTTCTCAACTCTCACTGGGACTCATTAACTTTGTTGATGTTTGCAAAGACTCTTTTCTTTCTCCTGGTCTCAATCTGTCTCTCTGGTGTGTCTTGATCCAGGTGGGTGCAGGTGCAGGAAAGGGCTTCAACGTGAACGTCGGATGGACCGGAGGTCTGAATCCTCCAATGGGTGATTCGGAGTATCTGGCTGCGTTCAGGTAAATGATTTTCTCTCTTAGCTGTGTAATATTTCTCTCAGCATGGGGCCACTACCATAATGGGCATACTGTATTGGAGAAGGTTTCCTTCTCGCGGCACCACTTTCATTATAGGTCCCTTGGTGTTGAACATTTCTCCAGTCTGTTTCCAGATTGAGTCTAAATTCAACATGATGGCTTCTTTTAATAATCTGGAGTCAGTAGATCATTTATTTATTTTAACAGATTGTCAGCCTTATCCTAGAGAATAATAATGATCAGAAATTACTTTTTTAAAATCTTATTTCATTTTTTGATTTTTTCCTTTTTCAAACACAATAAATGAGACTTTTGAGATTCATCCTGAAGTAAAAGTCACTAATATGATTAAAAAACACTATTTGCTAATAAGTAGTAACATTTATTGTCTTCCACCATTTTTTAAAATCCGTGCATTTTTTAAATCTATTTTGTGTTTATTTCCTATAAGAGTCAAGTGGTTCGCTCCTCATTAAACTCACATACCCTGAAATGTTTTATCTTTGCAAAAGTGTAACAAACTCATGGTCTTTGTTTTAAAAGAGTTTATCCAAAAATAAAAGATTTTATAAATATATATAAAAGTTAACTTCAGTGATGTGAAAGTGTATCAGCATTTTTATTAACAGTCTGTTACAGTTATGACAGTGTTTTGGGTTTTTCCCTGTAAATGTGATTGATACCTTTATTTACATTTTTTTTCAAACATCATACTGCTGAGCCAGCAGCGTTTTATCATTTGCCGTGTAACAAACATTTAACTTGCAGAAACTTTAAACTGAAACGAGCATTCCTCTCCGGGGATTATTATTGCTCAAAACAAGAGCAATTTTTTTAGCCTGTGTCTGTTTTAGCAAAATATCTCTCAACACTCCCTCATTTATGTTAGTGGTCCTTCTATAACTCCTATGCGTGCAGCTCAGGTACTTTTTGCCATCCAGTCCCCCTGTAGTCAATGTCAGATCTGTTCAAATCCCATTATCACTAAAACACATGTTGTGTTTTAGCCAGCTGCTCATTGAGAGTCGATACTGTTTGTGTGAAACATGAATGCAGGCTATAGAATTATGTCAGTAATTACACACCTCGCTGTTGAGTTTAACACAGCGCCACTCAGCTGTGTGATAGCGGGACACACCTTTTCTCTCAGCACACTTTTCATTTCCTTCTAGCTGGTCGACCTGAGTGAGTGTGGTTTGGTTCAGCAGTGAGTGCAGAATGTGTCTGTCAGCAGCGCTGGCTCTGGCTCGCCAGCAGATGAGTAAAACGCTACGTGAGCTCTTCACGGAGCTCGCAGCAGACACAGTGGGTGGGCCCCTCATCAGAGCAGGGATGCTAATGAGTTAACCCATACTGGTGAAAGCACTGACCCAGTAGGCAGGCTAGGAAACCCTAAGTCCAGTGTTTACTCCAGCCCTGGATGCTAATTAAGAAACAACTGGTCTTTTCCTGAGCAGGCGTCTGGTTTTAGTATTTTTCTGGGGTTTTTTCGTTCAGTTTAGGAAATTGCAAGTGTTTTCATGTGTAAAACTTCCTCAGCTAACCACAGTTATAGTACTGTATGGTTATGTGCTCCCCATGAATCTTACATCATATAAAGTCTCTCTGGAGGAGGAGTGTCCCGGTGGCCCAGCGGTTTGCAGCTCATACCGAGCAGCTGCTAAGACCTTTGTCACATCTGATCAGGAGACAAACGGCATTCCTCAATAATAGTGAAGGTTAGGAGAAACAAATGCATTGAGTTTGAATGATTTCCCAGTCAGCTGTGCCTCTATATTGAGATTTAATAATGTTAATAAATGTACGGCACACTTTATGGGAAAGAAAAGTAGGCATCATAATATCATGTTTATGCAGTTAGGCCTGTCTAAGTGAGTGCCAGTTCTGTAATTCAATTTGACTTTATAATTTGAATAACAGGGTGTTCCAGACTCCGTGTGTGTGTGTGTGTGTGTGTGTGTGTGTGTGTGTGTGTGTGTGTGTGTGTGTGTGTGTGTTCTGGATGGGACAGAACACTGCCGTTGATGATGTGCGTCTGTTTTTGGGTGTGTTTTAGTGACAGGAGAAATATTGCGGTCGATAGTGACGGTGGGACTCAGTTACAATCCATAGAGCTCAGTCAGATTAGGTGTTGTGATGCAGCAGGATTACTACGAGGGTCCGACTTTAATCTGATCTCAGGAAGAACAGCGCGCACACAGGTACGCTTTCTCGTGCATTTCCACCAGGCTACTGACAAACAATGAAGTATGGAGGAAAGGAGAATACAGCAGAGGAGAGGAGAAGAAGTGGGGGGTGCATTGTTAGGGAATCCAAAGGCGGCGTAATTAGGCCCAATGGATCCCAGATGGCTGGCTGTCAGTGACGTGAGAAGAGGGACGAGCTCCTAATAGGAACCAGACGCACACAAATGCCTTTGAACTGCCGCTGAGAGAAAAAGAGTGAGCGAGAGAGAATCAAACGCGGCATGGACCGTGCGCTCTTGCTAAATAACTGGCAGCAGGAGACGAGAGGAAGTAAGACCGAGTCTAGAAGAAGGGAAAGTGGTCTCCTCTGACCAGGATACACGGCATGTGGACGTCTCACTCTAAATGTTTGTCACTCAGAAAAAAATTACCTGTCTAAAAGTTCGTTTTTGACTTCATTATTTTTATTATCCGTCCAAAAATAGTCCATATATAAAATAAAAAATACAAGGTTTGAGTGTTCTCGTTTTTTTCTTTTATCAATGGGTTCTGCTTCACATTTAAACAGTTGCACACTTTCACACCTGGGAGGTGCACCACCTCCTAGTGTTGGCTGCCTCCCAAGAGTGGACCGAGAGCTGAGATCAAGCACTTGGAGCACTGCCTTTGATAATTTCTCTTTTCATCATTTTCAAATGGAGGGAGCGTACAATCCAGTAAATGCTTGTAGTTAACAATCCACAAAACGTCCTGCGCTGGATGAGTGTTCCTGCTGAAAATCAACCACCTCAGCGTCAACTCTTTAGCTTTTATTGTGCTGATTATTATAGTAATTCATCCCTTCCATCTGATATGAATTCAGCCACACTATAAACTCACTTTTTACATCGATATGTAATGTTTAATTCACTCCTGAGAGTTCTCTTTTTCTCTCCGGCACCTGTTGAAGACACAGCATCTTAAACGTGATGCCAGCTCATGGATGAATCAGTGGAGACTTGATTTCTCTCTCTCTCCGTCCTCAGAGCCGTGGTGATGCCCATCGCCCATGAGTTCTCGCCTGACGTGGTGCTGGTGTCGGCCGGCTTCGATGCTGTTGAAGGACATCCGTCTTCATTAGGGGGATACAAGGTCACGGCCAAGTGTAAGGCTTAGACACGTTCTCTAAAAGCAGTTTATTTGGCTGTCTTCACTTCTAAAGGCAGGAGTAAATAATCATGTGATCATTAGGGTTTTGTTTATGTCTTTGATCTCTCAGGTTTCGGTTTCCTGACTCGTCAGCTGATGTCACTAGCTGGTGGACGGGTCGTTCTCGCCCTGGAGGGGGGCCATGATCTCAAAGCCATCTGCGATGCCTCTGAAGCCTGTGTCAGCGCCTTGCTGGGCATGGAGGTGAGATGTGTCAGTGCTCATACAGTATTTAATATGTGTGTGTCTTTGTTGCATGCTCTAATCACTGATTCTGCAGGTGGAGCCTCTGTCCCAGTCCGTGTTGGACCAGAAGCCTTGTGAAAACGCAGTTCGCTCCCTGCAGAGAGTCGTCCAAATTCAAGGTGACCTGAAAAGAAAAAGAAGACTTGTGAATGTATTTGAGTTCCACCACAGGTTTTGCAGCACTGATTGAGTAATTTCTGTGGTAACGACCTTGGACGCACAAGCAAATAAATTCCAGTCTCGCAAAAACTCGTACAACTGTCACAAAAATATGAGCTGCAAATAAATGTATCTCAGCTGGTTTGAATGGAATGAACAGGCTTATATCACGAGCTGATTTATAGCAACCATATTGTGAGTTCTTTGTTCTCTCTAATATTAAAATCTTTACATGAATATATATTTTTTGTCAGCTTCTGCAACTTATATATGTCCTATATTTTAGGTTATGTTGTTTTTATAACTTTTTATTTTTCTAACTCGCTCCTGCTCTGTGGCCACCTCTCCTCCTTTACATCCCTGTCTCCCATCACTCCAGGAACCCCCCCCCCCCCCCCCCCCCCCCACACACACACACACACACACACACACACACACACAGAGCCTCCCTGGCTCCAATTATCTTCAAACACTTCTCTGGCACACGACCTTCACAACATCCCCTCCTGATTGCACACAAATGTTATCCCAACCAAATTAGATTAATTAAAAATATTTGAATAGCCACAGGAATGTTAAGCCCATAATTCAGGCCTGGGGTGAAGTGTATGTAAGTTGCATGCTCAGCCAGAACACACACACTTATAGATGAACGCAGTTTGGTTTTTTTTGGTGAGCCCTGAGAGAACAAACCCACCCTGAGTTTACATTTCTGAAATGATCAACACGGATATTTAGATCTCAGGCTGTTTATGTCATGGTCATTGCTTATATTCAGATCAAACACCTACAACCGGTGGATCAAACACCAAGTCATGTTTTATTTTTATTATAATTTAGGTACTTCCTCTAAAGAATGAAAACAGCTCTGAAACGTAACCACTGAGGTCATTCCTCTCTCTGTCGCCCCTGTTTCCTTCCTCCTTTCATTTGTTTTTCCCCTTCGTCTTCCTCCTTCCAGGTGAGTACTGGCAGAGTGTGAGGGATTCGGCCTCCACCGTGGATCTGTCCTACCTGCAGGCGCAGAGACACAGACTCAGGCGGGACTCGGACAGCGAGGCAGTCAGTGCCATTGCTTCTCTGTCTATGGCATCAGAGAGGTACAGAAAACATCACTCACACCTTAACGTTACTGCCGTATCGGATTTATGTTGAACAATGCTTTCTCTTCATCTGTGTTTAGGAAACAGCCTGAAATAATGTCAGAGAAACAAGATTCAATCTGAGAAAAGACTCCCCTGACTCTCCTTCAAACTAAACTTGGTGCAAACACACACACAAACACAGCCACGTGTAAAAAGCACTCGGATCACCACTGGAAGCAGATGTCACCTTGCAACACCTCCTGCGTTACTACTGGCTGCAGTCTGATTCAGACACACGCCAAGGAACAGATGGGCGGCATTCATATTCTCCTGAGGCGTTTCCTGAAGGGAACTTCAGTCACTCCACTCAGAGACCACTTTTATTAAAAAACCAAAGCAGAATAATGAAGAATCTCTAGTAGCAGCGGGTGCAACATGATGTAGCACAAACAAACAAACATTGCTAATGACTCCGGGGGGACCGACAGGACCACTTTCTAACTTTCAAAGTGGAGCAGAGCCAAATCGGACGACAGGTTCTCCACACATTAAAAAAAAAAACCTGTCATTTTTCTGCATGTGACAAAAAATCCAATGAAGGATTATTTTTTTTAATTTATCTTCTTGCACTGCATTGCTCTCCAACTGGAGCTGACAATCAAACGTTTTGTTTGATCGTGGTTTAACTTTATTTGACTTACGGCACACACTCTTTTTGTGGGTGTCAGTGTTTTTTAAGAATCCAGAGTGAAGCTACGATGAAGTCTGAGATACATATGTTTCATATTGTTTTCTATTTCCACATATTTTCTTAAATCTCTCTTTGTTGTTTTTTTTTCTTGGCCTGTCAGGCGAGCGCACGCAGCACATTTAGCCCAGATAGCTGCGGTGATCGGTGTCACGCTCTGACAGATGAAACAACGTGCATCTTAAACATGTCGACTTACTGTAATTTGTACGGGAGGCGTTAGTCACAGTAAATAGATAATACCTCTACTCACTGGGGCGTCAAGATGACGGGAGACTGGAATGAATCTGAAGAGCTAAAATACACAAAATCACCCATGATGCCTCGGTGCAGCGTGACCACTTAGTAATGATTGTATATGTGTCAATGCAGACCACATGTGGATGTTTTGGATGAGATCTGAAACTTTTATAACAATCACACACAAAGTGCACTTACACCTCCCTCAGAGACGAGGGTTTGACGGTGTTGGGAAGTGGACCAGTGTTCTTTCCTGTGGAGGAGCATTCCTGCTGTTTTTCTTTTAATATTTTAAATAACGACGATCTGAAATGTGTTTTATTCTTGTTACAAAGCGCTGGTCTGTTTACTGTCGGGGGGCGGACCAAACAAAAGCATTTAGCAGCTAGAGGACGGAGTGGTGGTAACATCTAGTCGATGATATCCACACGGCGCGATTGGACCCAGGTTAGGAGAAACCAGCGTTTATGAGAACAATGTGCTGTCTGTGGACTGGAATGGCCTGAAGGACTTCAAAGACTTTTCTCTTTCCAAACAGTCAAAAAGCATCAAAAGATATATAAACAAATTCATTTGACGTGTGTTTATATTTTGATATTTTTTGTGTCTTTGAAGGTTTTTTTCTGCGTGTCTAACAGTTGAGTCGGTGCTAAACAATCTGTTTGCTCTCAGAACCTCTCCAATACTTAAAAAAGTTCTAAAACTGTGAAATCACGTGGCGCTGTGCAGCAACATTATGTCTTATTCTTTTTGTCTTAATTAATAAAAATATTTTTTTATATATCTGATTTAAAAATAAAGCCTAGAGACCAAATTATCAGTTTATCGTCACTCTGACCAGCCTGTGTTCAGGTAGCCTTAACATTTTAAACTTCAGGCCAAGTCCGGTTTTATCCTAACTGTTTGATTTTATTCTGTACAGTGTAGATATGTTCTTGTTTTTGTTTTTTCTGCCTTTTTATTACTTTTCTGTTTTCAATCTTTAATAAACATAAATTATATACATTTGACAGACATCTCTTCTGTTGTTTTATCATCTCTAAGTCATCATAATGTCCTCAAATGCTTTTCATAAAAACACTTGACTTCCATGCAGCCATGAGTAAAACTTTATTGTTCACAGGAGATGGCACATGACAAACGATTAAAAGCAAATAAAAATCAGTACAAATGAAACGCGATCAAAGAGCGATCGCTCACACAGTTACGAATTCATCCGCTCTGCTCTGCATTTTATCACTTCATCAGCACTTTGCCATGTTTTCTAAAAAGAAAAAACATTCTGCTGCATTATTTTTAAGACTATTAAGCAAAAATCAGGTTGTTCTTTTTAGATCTGTGACTTGGATGCAACTTTCTGCAGCTACTCGCTAACAGCACAAGCTGATGTGGAGGCAAAAACAGCTGGTTTATCAGTGGTTTCCTCATTGAAACAGAATGAAAGCAGGGGTTTAAGTAATACAGTGTGTATATGCCAAATTTACAAACAGATATACTTAAAAAATGCACAGAAAGCTGTTCAGTTACTGCAGCACAGCGAAGAAGAAGATCTGCATCAGATTCCATGAGCTCCTCCTTCTTCTCCTCCTGCTTTTAGAGCCAGAGCGATTAGCTTATTAGTATTTTAGCTGTAAACATAAACTGGCTGTGACCGCCCTCTAACCATCACTGTGTCATTATCATTAGTCATCCTAATGTCTGTCAGGCTGTGAGCCAGTCGGCTGGATGATGGTTGTCGCGGTGTTATCGAAGGCACTCGAACCAGCAGCCGTTTAGTTTCATTGTCAGCGCAGGCCAGCTGTTTGTTTTGTCCTTTTATAATTCTTTTTAATCACTCCAGTCCAGTGTCCACGCTGAGTCTCAGAGACGCTCAGAGGAGGCTGCGTTATACCGTCAAAGAGCCAAGCACGTGTCCAGAAAACAACGCAAAAAAGATGAAAAAAGGTGAAGATGGTTTTAAAATGTGGGGGGGGGACTCTGAAGAGGCGGGAGTTTGGAGAATTTCCTGTTAATGATTTATCTGCGGAGAGAAAACACAAAGATGAGTGAATACTAAAGACTCATTTGGACTGCTGAGGTTATAAAATGTGTGTACAAACAAACAAATACTTTTGTCTTGTGGAAAGTGGAAAAATCTGGGCAGCTCTTTAACTAATCCTGCTTTTAACAAGCAAACATTTTAATCTGCAGCTCTCTCTAATGACAGTGTCTTTCCATGCCTCAAGAAACGCACACAGACACACAACAAGTGCAGAAAACACAAATAAGGCCCACGCATAAAGCTGCAAATGTAAATAATACTTGTTTTTTTTTAATGTAATAAAGCAAAGTATCGAGATTAAGGTGTTTTTTTCTTTTTAAATAATTTAAAAATGTGTTATTTTTTAAATCCTGGTCTGCTCTTGTGAGTCTCATGGTTCTGTTTGACAGATCGGTTTGAAGTCATGTGGCTTTTTGTTGCCTACGTGTCAGATCAGAGCTCCTTCCTCCGCCGCGCTCTGTCCCTGCAGCTGTCTGCATCACAGGAAAATACACACTCAGGCACATGAGGTAATGAAATGTGCAAACACTAACACACACACAGCCCTCCCACCTGTGTTCAGCACTCAGTTTAAATTTCTAAAAATAAAAGATGACTATCAGAAGCCACAACTTCTGGATGGGGCTTTTCAGAACGCAGATGAGCCTCAGAGGCCTTTACATCTGGTCCCAGATCAGCCAGGAGTGAAGGCCAGTGATTTAATACGCACAGAAGAGCGTCCAACAGCTGGTCAGTCCAAAATGCAACACACTCACTCACACACACACACACACACACACACGGGTGCAGCTGAGCCAGGAGTTTCGGCACAGGAAGGAGCAGTTAGAAGCTTTGTGATTATAGTATAAACAATAGAAAGAGTATTGTTTTCTTCATCTCCAGCAGAACAATTCTTTCTGTCTTGAAGTCTCACGCAGAGCCAGACGTTTGCATGTCCTAGAATTGTGCACGTTAAAATATGTGCAAATTTATGTGAAAGCACTCCAAAGAAAATATATTGTGGAGTTTTTTAAGAAATTAAGACATTTTTATGTTCATGTGACATGCAGATAAAAAGAAAGTAATTATTACAAACTTTTAATTTGTATTTGCACTAAAATGGTTAAAAAATTAAAAAACTTTTGACTCATTTTGAAGATTAAAATCATTTAATGATCTGATATTTTCAGAACGTAGCATCAATCACAGAGGAGCTGCAAACAAATCGTCCTGTTAGACACATTTAGAAGCAACGTCAAATATTTTGAGGAATTCCATAGCTACTTTAGCCCTTCAGTGTGTAATGACTGTATTATATAGTCTTCCTATACGTGATCCCATCAGTCTGCACAGTGTTTTCACTCCTCTGCCTTTGAAGTTTCCTGACCTCTCCTAACCTCATGTCGTTCCTGAAACTGGAGGTTCTGGTTGGATTTCTGGCGGCCCCCACAGAGCTGATGATAACAGGCAGAGTAACCAAACTCGTGATGCGTTCAAGGACACGTGGCTTATGCAGGAGCCTCAGCTTTCCCTAAATCTAGACGTCCTCTGCTGTCGAGGCCGCCAGATGTTTAATAGCGGTTCGGTTCTGGAACACCTGCAGCGTGCACATGGGCGGCAGCTGCACATGTGTGTGTGTGTCTGGACAGCGTTATGTTTATATGTTGTAGTTTAATCTGTGATTCACTGATCCTGCTGCCGTCACTCAGACGAGTTTACCTTGAACTGTCACCCAGCAGATGAGAAAGCGGGTGACACAGAAACACAGATTGGTCTCTGCTCTCTCACCTCCTCACCGCTTCTACATCCGCTGATCTGTTTTTTATTAAATTGCTTTAATTTTTTGCGTGCTTTTCAAAGGGATTCCTGGCGGCCTTCAGTGGCTGAATGTAATCTCCCAATTTTTACAAACCTAAAACCAGGAGATGAGGGAGATAAAATCTGTGAAATCACATCTGGGAGTTTATTCCTGTTTATCCAAACGCACATGATCTCTGCTGCACAGCTAATTAAAGCTCCAAACACAAACACACATACATGCACTGACGTACACAGGCGCCTGACCCTAACCCTGGTACACACACCTTCCTAATACCTCACAACTGTTTCCAATCTAAAGGTTCCTGCTTGTCTGGGCCCCGGCGAGGCCTGATTGCACGATACAGGATCCTCAAGAAAGAGGGCAAGGCTGCAGGCAGGGGGAGAGGGAGTGATGTGCCTCCATGTTTTTTTTCTTTCTTCTCCTCCTCACTCTCCCTTTTCTTTCATGCTGTACCTGTACAGGAATCTGGGGTCTGTTAAAGTGACTGAAAAAAGAAAACAGACCCTGGAGATTGTGGAGGAAAACATTTGTCTTAAATTCATCAGAGGTCTGTCAAACACTGAGCCCGGGAGGTTAGATCACGACGCAGATAATAGTTTGTTTCAGTTCATGAGGGCAGACGAGCAAAAGGCTCTTTGACTTGTTGAGTCCTGCTACTGCACTAAGTATGTTTATATTTATTGAAGATGGCTTCAGTGTTTTACAAGCTTTAATGAAAATGTTTTTGGGGGGACACATAGAGGTTTAGAACACAGATTTTAGGAAAAAGGACATTAATTTTACCTAAAAATTTAAAAAACAAGAATTTTGTCATGCAAAAATTTAAGATTCTGTACAACGTCTTTACATTACAATTAATATATGATATTATGATGCTGTTTATTCATATTTTAGATTTTTGCATATGTGCAAAAAGTATTTAAGAAATAAAATGTATGCTTTAGCTAATTTTGGCGTTTCTTTTTTTAAAAACTGTACTGAATTTTAGAATAATTCCTACGATCTGTACAACAAAATTTAACCCAGTTTTTAAACAACTGAAAAACATAATTATTTATAACCATTATTTAAAAATGCAATGCATGAAGTTTAGCCGTTGAAAATGATTCTGTTTTATTGAACCCTAACTAAAGACTAAACTGAGACAAATATACTATTTTGTTATTACAACTCTGCAGATAGACATTAACGTCTCCTAGAATATATTTTAGATAAATATTTTCTGAGTAATTTTTCTGTTTTTAGGACTAAAGTTGTGTCTACATTTAAATAGTTTTTTTTAACTGAAAATTGGTTGAATTAACAGATGTTTTCTTTACTTAACATGTCCTGTCACATGATCACAATCTTGAACATATTTATCTTCCCTAAAATGTAAAAAAATTTGGGATTAGATTTTTTTAGCCTTCACGAAGCTGATCGACTTTAAATAATGATTTTTAAAATTCCTAAAACTAGTAACATTCTGTAAACCAATGCATGTAAACGTGTGTGCACACAATGTTGTTTTTCTGCCGTTTGTACGATTGTGTGTGTGTGTGTGTGTGTGTGTGTGCATGTTGTCCTTACCTGAGAAGCTGCAGCATTGTGATGGATAAAACTGTGGGACAAACAGGGAAGAATAGTGAGGACAGTGGGGGGGGGGCAGGTGTCAGCAACACGTATTTAGTTGTAAGTATTTTTTTTAAAGTCGCTAACCATCATGCAGCACTAAGATCACGCAGGATCAGAAATGTAAGCAAAGATTTTAAATGAAAAGCTAAAGATCTTCAGATCAGACCATAAGGGAATGTTTCAGAGGGTCAAAGGTCAGGAAATGGGTGCAAACACAGACAGAGGTTGGCAGGGTGGAGGTGTGGACACGAGAGGATGGATGAGAGAGGTTTATTGGGGTCCTAGTGGCTGGTGGACATGGCCCAGGCCCCCTCCATCCTCCAGACGGAGAAGGCGTAGCTGAGTCTTTCGTGGGCCAGGTAGTTGCAGCTGGCCAGCTTGGCGTCCATCTCGTCGCTCTGCAGCACCTGGTAGAGGAAGTCAATGTAGCGTGAGGCCAGCTTCAGGATCTGGATCTTGCTGAGCTTGTCGGAGGGTAGCGTGGGGATGATTTTGCGTAGAGAGGCAAAGGCATCGTTCAGAGACTGAGTGCGTTGACGCTCCCGCACATTGGCGATGACCCGCTGGGAGTGGAGCTCCTCAAAGGGCGGCTCCGGCCTAGGAGCCAGAGATGTGGGAGCCAATGACACAATAGCCGAGGGGCTTTTCTTGAGCCTCTTCGGCCCAGTCGGCAGCAGGCTGCTGGCGCTGCCGGTGCTGCTCTCTTCTGTCTGGCTCAGGCTGTCCTTCTTAGGATAAGGGGAACGCTTTCGGTTTCCTGGTTGGAGGGTCTTTTTGGATCCTCTCTCCAGCTCCTCTTCGCTGGCTCCCAGCCCTCCTTCAGGGGAGTTGGTGCAGGACACCTCTTCTCTCATTGCAGTGTCCAGCGATGACCTTCACTGCTCAGAGAGGATTCTGTACGGCTCTTTTCCCACTGTTTCCTTGCTCTGAAACTCTCAGCAAACCTCAGCTTGAGAAGCTCAACACTGAAAAATCTTCTCCTCCGTCAGACAAAGCTACGGCTGCTGAAGCTCCATCAGATTCAACGCCTGGCTGTCCTGTTTCCCGGTTACCTTGTTAAACTTCACACTTCAACAATCCACCTTCTGCCCAGCGGACAGAGCAACAAACTATCTGACAGGCAGGTCTACCTCTGCCTCTTTTATAGCTAAACGCCAACCCGAGGCCTGCGGGTGCTTCTCATTGGCCCAGCGGACTTCCAGAAGGTGTGGTTTAGCCTGGAAAGCAGGAAGTATACATTAGCAGGGGCGGGTGAGAGGGAACGGGGGTAAGTGGCGCGCTCAGCCAATAAGAAGAGCTGCGTCTTATGTTGCAAAGATGTCTGAGGTTTATGGGTTCCAGATTTGGGCTGGACCTTCATTCCGCATGCATCCTCGTATTCACACAAACCTTACATGTCTGACCGTCACCACATGTACGCTTCTAACCTCATTAATACTGAAAACGTTTAGTTTTACGGTGATAATTATAGAGAAATGTTAGAGCTGGAACATCTTAGAGGGGAAAAAAATGATGTTGTGAAGTTTTTCATTATAGATTATAAATATGGATGTTTTTTTAAATATGTTTGACTGCAGCTTTACTGCAGATGAGGCTCGTCGTCTCTTTACACGTTGATGTACTTAATCCTCCTAAATTGTCACCATTCTGCATTTCGGAGCAGTTTTTTCTCCTTAAAAATCTTTATAATCACTCCTGACGTCCTCTGTCTGACTCCTGGATGCTGGGATGGGAAGGAGAGCCCCGGCAGGACCCTAAATGACCCCTGACCTTTGTGACCCACAGACCCCAGCCTGCTAAGGTGAGAGAGGGAGCACCTAATTGTGCCATCCATGGCCTGAAGGCAGAGCCGGCACATGTGGGTCTGCAGCCACTTAGGAGCGTTTCCCTCACATCGGCCGGTCGTGACACAGCAGGTATGAGAAAATGACATCAGGTTTCGCTTGTTCAATCCGTGCAACCTGCAATTTTAACCAATTACTAAATCTTGCGCAAATCCACAGTTGGGTCCCTTTTTTGTTTCGGTTTCCTAACAGTAACCATTCATACCTACATGCGTCACGAGCGGGTGACTCATCCACAGATAAGTGGAGAACATCTTGCGGGGAGTTTTCCGCTGCTCCCCGCTGTGGAAATGTTGGACTTTTTGATGACAACAAGTTTAGGGGAAGCATTTGTGTTTGAGTGCACGATTCTGAAAAAGAATGAATCAGGTATTGTAAACACGTTTCATATCGACAGACGGCGCCTGACCGGTTCTCGCCAAGAATTTGGGTGTGATTTCCGCAGCGGAGAGCAGGTCAGAGGATTTTTGATGAGCCCTGTGATTGCACTGGTTTACATTTCAGTCATATAGCAACTCAACGTAACTAAATCCCTGTTGGGTTCAATCAACTTTAAGAAGGAGGGAAAAAATGGCCATCATCAAAGAAAGACATTGGAAAGAGGTTTCATTTACATAAGAGGCCAAGTCAACTCCGGGATTAATTGGTATTAGAGCGGAGCTTCGCTGGGAGCTCTGACGGAGATGGTGGAAGGACAGGAAAGTCATTGTTGCTGATGTTAATCTCGGGAGCTGCTTCTTAACGTTAGAGAAGAAGTGGCTCCATGCCATGACGATGGAAAAAATGAGCTAATAAGAAGGCCAACAGGAATAGAAGAATAGAAGGGCAGAAGAATAAGAAGGGAGGAAAGGAGGAGGAGAAGAAAGAAGAAGGGGGGGGGAGTGAGGCTGTCCAAACAGAACCAGATGCAGGAGTGTGGAGGCTCGTTTGATCTCGATCCTCATAGGCTGATTGATGTTACACATTTCATTTCCTTGTCAGAGTCTTGACATAATGTTTCACTAAACGCTTAGGCCCTGCTCTCATCTCTGTTCTGTTTCCACAGGGGTCATAATTAACCCTTTCTGGAGCAAATATAGATCATACATATTTCAATATACAGTATATAGGCTTACACACACACACAGAGGAAAGCTTGGGTATCAAAAAAGGCAGATGTGTTGTCTTTTTCTGTCTCTACACCAGATGGTTTTGAACCTGACAGAATTACTGCTCCAAAGATCAGCCACGTCGAAACTTTGAAGTCCGAAGAGGGGAAAGAAAAAAGAACGTTTTTCTGAAAATTTGTAATGCCGTCAACTCAATTTTCATCACACAACAAAAGTCTGAAGCGCTGCGATGACGTAGTCCGCTGGTAGGGGTGCAGCAGCATGACCGATCCTAAGCGATGTGTTTGGAAACCCACACCGGTCCGACAGAGAAGGGACCGGTCATTATATTCCTCCTCACCTTCACCCTGAGAGTTTCTTCACCCTCCTGGGCTGCTGTTATAGATGTTTGTACACTGCAGCCCCCCCTCCCCCTCACCCACATGCCCATTCCTCAAGCGCTCCATCCCAGGAGGAGCTCACGGTGACACAAAGGCAGACATCTGGGACCCATTTCCCCTCGTGGAGAAACCCTTCCTGTGGGGTATCCACTTAGAAGGGTTTAGTGAGGGGGAGGAGTGGGGGTGGAGGGTGAAGGTGTGTGGTGGGTGGGGGAGGGTGGGGGTGTTGGGAGAGGGTGAGAGATGGAGGCTTTTATAAGACGTATGGATGATAGTGGAGTGTGGTGGAGAGATCGCCCACGTCTGGGGGAGAGACGTCTACACCTGGACACTCTGGAAAACTGAATGAAGGTTTTGACAAAACTAAACAAAGCTGCATGTGCAGGTCAGTGTGGTCAGGACTAAGCTGGCATCACTTTGAACACTTGGCTTCTGTAGTCATGTGACTATTAAACCCACAGGTCAGTGATGGAGAACATCACCACTCAAAAGTAACTGCTGTCCATAAATGAGGCTAATTATCAGCAACTGTCAGTTCCCTGCATCAGTCTCACACTGCTAATCAGTGTTTAATGATTTCATAAACTTTATTGATTATTAGGAACATCCTTTCTAATTGTGTTGCTCGGCATCATGGTCTGGCGTTGCTTTGGATGTGGTAAACTCTAGAGATTTGAAGCATGCTGGACCCTGTGGACAGCACTTGATTGAGTCCATTTTCATCCTGCAACAGGATAATGACCCAAAACACACCTGAGCTCTGGGAGCAGCTTGACCACATGAGCAAGACTCCATCATTCTAACCCTTCTAGTGGGAGAGGCTCCAGGAAACACAGAGGGGGAAATCTCTTCAGTTTACTTTGAAAAACTGACAGCTAGAATGCCTAAATCCTGCCAGCCTGGAATTGCTTTAAAGGTTGTTTTTTTTTTTCCCATTTCCATTAAAATCCCAATTTCTAACTCTTCCATGAAAGCACACCTGAAATTACTCTGAACAGGAAATACAGATGGGACATGCAGACATTGCCAAACATTCACAACACTCCCATCATGTTCTGCTTTGTTGCTGTCAAAGGCAAACAGGAACTGTAGCGAGTCATCAGTTCTGCTGAGAACCTCAAGGACCTTGAGATGGGCCAGACAGATCGCTGGTCCTCCTTCCCCTGCAAATAGACCTCTAGCTGGAGGCTACGTCCTTTCATTAGAACCTCACATCACAAGAACACTTTCTTCCCATCAGCTGTTGAACTATTAAACACTCAGCACTAACAAAATAGGTGTTGTTAAAACAACTCTGATGTCTTTCTAATGCTATTCTGAGCTCTATTATAGTTACTAGATAGTTGGTAAGGCCATCTGATCTGACCTCATAGACTAAGAATAGTTATTATTATTAATTTATTCTCATAAATCCTTAACACTGTTGCTAACTGGTTACAGGTCACAATACCTGGTTATGTTCTTTGATCATGGCTCTACTTCTATTTTTTCTTTTGCATATTTTTTATAAGTAACTTGGCAGTAAACCTGATTCTGATTGCTGTTCATAGGATGGATTATTAGCATGCATGTTAGATTAGATCAGGCTGAGTTGGGTTACTCTGATTGGACGGTCTACCTCAGGAGATGGAATATCCATCAACCACCAATGGATCAACACATTGGGTCAACATGAGAAAACAATCAACTGACAGCATCCAAAAGTACTGATAGATACAGTCAAACAAATCATTTTAATAACTGATGTATAACACACAGATGGAAGGTGACATAGGTCCAGTTTGGTAAACTAGGTTTTAGGTATCACTCCTCATGTGCTCCTTCATTTTGACTAAATACATTTTTGGCTCCACTTCAGTCGAGATGATGAAGTTATATGCTGTGAAAAAGTATTTGCTCCCTTACAGACTTCTTCTGTTTTTGCTTAAATGTTTCAGATCAGCAAACAAATTTCAGTATCAGACAAAGATAAGGATGAGTAAATATAAAAAGAAGTTTTTAAATTATGATTTTATTTATAAAAGGATAAAAGCTATCTAAACCAACCTGGCCCTGTGTGAAAAAGTATTTTCCCCCCGTTGAAAAATCATGATTAATCATGTTATTTGGCCCTGATATACTGCCAGACCTGTAGAATTAAGAATCCCTTCAGTAGAATCAGTCTGACAGCATGAAGGAGGCTAAAAGATCTCAAAAAGCAACACATCATGTCCTGTTCTAAAGAAATACAAGAACAAAATAAACAAACATCTAAAGCAATGTGATGAAGTGCATTCTTTAATGTAGATTAATGTTTAAGCTTGTAGTTTTTGTGGATGGACCTGTGGACTTGGAAAGGCTGTAATTATCCCTGTATTTGTATTTTCATTTTAGAAATGCGATTGTGTGTAAAGGCTAGGCTTCAGCTCACAGCTTTTGGCTTCTTATTGTGTGACATTTGTTTTATTGTGTTTTTCTTTTTTCTTTCTTAAAAAAACCCAAATAAATAAATAAAGCACTGCAGACCTCACTTGGTACAAGTTAAGGTCAGAGGTCATGATTTAGCAATAAGAAAGAGACGGGACAAAAATGGCCTCCATGAGAGAGTCCTAAAACCAAAACCTCTCCTGAACAAAAACAACACAAAGACCCGTCTCACATTTACAAAAAAAACGTTTTGGTGATCCCCAAGACTTTCTGGAAGGTGTGTGTCCTGTTCCATCTGGAGTAGAACTATCACTTTAGTTCAGTAAAGCATCATCCTACCAACAGTCAGACATGGTGGTGGTGGTGTGATGGTACAACTTATAAAGGTTTTGTATTTGTGGAATGAGCGAAACAGCTAAATTAGCTAAAGATGGGCCAAAATCCCCTGCAATATTTTCCTGTTGGTATTCACTTTGTTCCTTTATTCCTCAACCAGGAGCTCTTGAACGTCAACCAGCATGGTATGGTCAGCCTAGGGTGGACAGCCGTCAGTCAGACGACAGTCATTCACATGTGGCTGAAACACACCTGGCAGCAGGGTTAGGGTTAGGCACTACCCACATGTTTAGCTGTGTTGCTCAGTCCACAAATGCACCATTATGACAAATTACACCTCTTGTAGTGCAGGTAACTAATCGGGTTTTCCAACAATATGGGATTTATTGTCAAAAAGCAAATAAATAATCAACCAAACACAGACTTCTTTAGTTTTTGTGGAGTGGTTCCCCTACAGAGTCTGACCCTTTAACCCTCATACGGCGAGTGGTTAGGGTCAGAACTCTCTGCATGGAGAAGATGTAATTACACCACCACATACTGTGATATTCAAGTGATTTGTGTGTGTGTTTCTGTAAGACATGGTTTGTCTTTTCTTGATTCTAGCTTGATAAAAGACATAATCTGATGTCTTGAGGGGTTACTTTTAAAGAGACGAGCCTCAGTGATGTTGATGGCATTATGTTTGCACGCTTAATATGATCCAGTATTTGGTGATCAAAGATTAAAGCAATAAAACTGGAAACCAAATGGAAGAGAGTCATTCAACCAGAGCTTATATCTGATTGCTGAACAGCCTGAAACCCTTTGATTTTGTACCTGTTAGTCCCCGTCACACAATGACCTCGACTGAGTTTAACTCCGCTTAAGCTTTGGATTAAAAATAAACTCCAAATCAAAAAGATTCCCTCTCATGCTTCAACTTTCATCATCTGTTCTGAATATTTGAAAGCGAAACTTTAAAAAGCTTTGATCTGCTCAAACAAAAATAGAGTTTTGAACAAAACTCCTCTACTGATGAGGTTCATGTGAACTAGTGAAAGCTCCAGAGCTGTGGCTGAGGTGTGGACTCCTCTGTCCTGTCCAAACAGGATTGTGTTAAAACACACTCCTCCCCTGCTGCGTGCAAGCCTTTGTTATTCTTGTTCAGCTGTTACATATCTTCTCCTACAAGACCATCATTTATCATAATATTTAGCGCTTGAGCTTCCTTTAAATATCCCTGCTTTCATGTGTAATTTAGCTAATATCCTGCTCTGGTGCTGATTACAGCGCTCATCATGAGGGTCTGTCCGAGGCACATTACAAATGGTTCCAGTGGAGCTCACAGCGGAGCTCTGCACACTGGATATGGACCCAAACGGCTCCGTTTGGGACATCCTGGGACGTGACACTCTATGGTTACTGCATAAGGTGGAAGATTTTCAGCTAATAAAAGCAATATGCTCTAAAGTACTTGTTTTACATGAAGTTAGAGCTGATATTTGTGTACATGTGTAGCGTTACATCACACCACGCACATATGTTAGAACAGCAGCACTCAACTCCCTCTGCATGTGATAATGTGAGACAGGGGCCACACATACCAAAATGTGAATTTGCACTTCACAGGAAATAAGTAGATATAAATGCAGTGTGTTTGAATTTCTTTCGAAAAGAAAATGTGCAGCTTATTCAGCTAAAATCTACAGTGCTGACTCTGAACAGCTGGCAGGAAGACACCGGTGAGATCACATTTTATAATAAATCATTACACAGAGGTCTGAAACAAACAACATGTTTGATTACATTTTTTCGTAAATGTTAATAAATCTTTTGGTGAGCCAGCAGATCCAGAAGACTTTTTAAGTCTGGACGCTGAAGGCCTTGAACCATTTAGGAAGTGCAGATTAAACCCTGAGATTATCAAATCACTAAATACACTGTCAGTAGAATTAAGTAGAAAACCAAACAACACACATCAAGGTTTGAAGGCATATTTTGTCCATTTTGAAAAGTTTCCGTGTAAAAGTCAGAATTACTGGTACCAGTTAAAGCTTCCTCACTGGCCTCAGTTTGGAGAAATAGAGTTCAACAGGACTGATGAGCGAACCGCTAGCTCAACATCAAAGAGCCTTATATCTCCTCTTAAAGGGACAGTTCACACTTCTTCAAGTTGTATAAAGTTTATAAACCAGTATTATCTTTGAAAATAGGTCTGTGATCAACCTCAGTTTGGAGAAACAGATTAGTTCTGAGCAGATTGATGAGCTAATGGCTAGTCACAGTGGGGTCGGTTCCAAAGTGGATTGCTGCCATTATAAAAGGCTCTAATCTCTAAAATGTCATAGAGGTTTATGTTAACAATATTATATAATTCTTTACACAGTTATTTAATTAGTAGAAGGTCTGGCCAGAATTTGATATTTCTGGCAAAAATAATTATGTAATGTGAAATTGACAACATCAAGATTAATTCATGATCTTTTGTAACATTTAGTTATTTTCTGGCAACAGTAATCCACTTTGTAACTGACCCCACTCAGACTAGCCACAAGGTCTGTCTGGTCACAAATAATCTCTGTTTCTCCAAACTGAGGCTGTTCAAATAACCACTGCATGTTGGATATTATCTGTTTGTAACATTTCACACATGAAACACACTTTCTAACAAACATAACTGAAGTGTTTCTTTAAAACAGCTCCAATCTGTAAGATTTCATAGTGATTTCTGTGGATGTTATTCTTTAAATCTTTACAACACTGTTAGTTTTACTTTACATGAAACTCTGTGGTTATTACATGCATAAATATCACCAGCAACAAAATGTAGCACTTCAAGATCCTCCAAAGGTTTATAAAACAACACTTCATGAAATTCAATGAAATTTAAAGCAACAATAAATAGTTTTTTACACTTTAAGCTAGAATAGTAAAATTGATCTAATTGATTTTTGAGTTAGACACTTGACCATTTTCATATTTGCCACCACTCTACACCCCTCTATTGGCCACATACTGCACTAAACAGTTCTGAGGAGCGGGTAGGTCTCCTATGATGATGTCACTACCTGCTTTATGGCCATAGATACCAGGAGTAGCAACAGTAGGGGAGGAGTGATGGTTTCAGCGAGGGTTTCATAGTTTAACCAGTCTGACTATTAACCAGGTGGTGAAATATTGTAGAAAAGGATGTCCTGAAAAATAAGACTTTCCCAACACCACCTCACAGGTAAATACATAAATAAATCCGCCGGAAACGGTGACGCGCAACCCGCACGAAAACATCTCCTACACAGGTTCTTCCCTGCTAGTATGATCCGAACTTAAGCCAGACGTGGTCCAGTCGGGTTTGGGTTGATTCATTATTTGGATGTACTGAGTCACTCTCAGACAGCAGAGTGAGAGAGAGAGAGAGAGAGAGAGAGAGAGAGAGAGAGAGA
Organism: Callopanchax toddi; assembly: GCA_006937965.1. NCBI lineage: Eukaryota > Metazoa > Chordata > Actinopteri > Cyprinodontiformes > Nothobranchiidae > Callopanchax > Callopanchax toddi. The sequence goes on along the minus strand of SSNR01000047.1, from coordinate 656,067 downwards.
GAGAGAGAGAGAGAGAGGCTGTTTCTGAACTGAAAATAATCATACATTCAAAAAAATGTAAACTAAAACACCTTTTCTGATGAGATTATTAGCTGAAAAGCAGCGAGAGCAGTAGCAGGCTGCGTGAGGATTTACAACAGTTGAAATTACACTTTTAACCAGTAGGGGGCAGTAGGGGGCTACGCAGGAATGTTGTTAAATGCTGCTTTAAGAGATTGGAGACATTTTAAGATGACGGCGATACACTTTGACTAGCCGTTAGCTTATCGGTTTTGTCTGATCTAATCTCTGTTTCTCCAAACTGAGGCTGTGTAAGGCTAATTATTATTTAAAACTTTTAGAGAAAAACACACCTCAAAATAACCAGAGAAATCCCTTTAAGATAACAAGTCTGTCACACAGTCAACTGCTTCTGTCTCTAATTGCTCCCTTTGTGTTCCTGGAAGTCCCATCGACCCAGGATCTGCAGGATTAGACGCTATCACGCACCCAGTCCTGTAGAACATTTACAGCAAAACGCTGCCTGAGAGGTAGAGAGGAATGCTGCGTCTCTCCAACAGAGCTGTTGCATGAGAAACATCAACAGAACCAGCTTCAAAGAGGTTCTGCCTTCACATTGAATCAGGATCTGCCTCCATTAGATTAGATGGCCTTAGTGAAGTTACATTGCGTTAACGTTTCTGTATGGCTTCTCAAATCCGTCGTTCTGGTTCTGGTTCCCCCTGTGAAGCCACTTCAAACGGCCCTCTGCCATGGCATATCCTTTTGTGCTCTAAAACAGCAAATATGTGTCTCTCTAAAATGTTTCAGATGCGAGCGCGCAGTGGTCCCAGAGGCCCTGAGAGCACCGAACAAAGAAACACGAGAGCAGAGGAGAGGAAAAAACAATAGCTTGGTGTACATTAAAGTTTGGGCATCTACAGTAGAGTGCTGTGGGCAGGCAGGTGTGGGGGGGGGGGTGACTGACAGGTGAGTGATGGACGTGGATGATAAAGACAGATGGAGGGAAAGTAAGGACAGAGAAAAGTAAACAGAATGAGGAAAGTCCTGCTACAGTAAATTAGTGAGGAAGTAGGGTGACTATGGGAGGAGGGGTGAGGGGTGGGGGGGCTCTGAGGAGCTAAAAACACATGTTTCAGTTTGTAAATAAAACAGTAAATTGCTATGAATATTGCTTAAATATCTTTGGGCCTTGTTCCACTCCTTGCGGAAGTTCCTCTGAAATCATTCCTAGGCTGCCTTCTTTAAAATGCCAAAGCAACTTCTTAATGTCAGGAGAGGCCATCTGGTTCTGGACCAATTCAAGATGTTTGCTTTTCATTTAACTTTTTCCCCCTCCTCCTCCTTTTCATGCTTCCTTTTTTAGATCAAATGCTTTACTTTTGTATCATCAATAACAGTGAAAATTTTGCAACAGAGATGTCGTCTTTGAATGAATCAGCTCATCTTTTTCATTTCAGCCACTCAAAGTAACAAAGTGTTTAACCCATTACAAATATGAGTACTTTAGTTCTTTTACAAACATGTTTAGTTCTTTTTATGCGTATTCTAATATATATATATATATATATATATATATATATATATATATATATATATATATATATATATATATATATGGTAATTGGAGCATTAATATATATATATAATAAGCTAGAAAATGCAGCGTCTCATCAGTAACATCACAGAACAGCATTTATATTAGTATGCCTGATTCATTTATCATGTTGAACATTCATATTTCTAAGTCTGATTAGAATAAAAAACCTGCAGTAATGTATCCTATACATAACCTCTGGGAGAGGATCTAAGTACCGAATGTGGCAAGTGCCAATTTCATTTTTATTTTTTTAAATTTACATTAAATATAGTAGATAACTTTCTATTTTATATATCAAATAAGCTAATTATCTTGCCTTTGCTGTCACGGCACCAAAACTGTGGAACCAACTTCACCTCCACAACAGACAGACTTCTTTGTTCTATGATTTGTTCTGCAGGTTTTGTTCTTTTTAATTGTTTTTATTGGGTTTTTTAATTGTTTTTCTTTAGCTGTTTCTGTGCAGCAGTTTGATCAACAGAAGTTGTTTTAAAAGTGCTTGATAAATAAAGTTTGTGTTGAGTTTGACTGATAAAAAGTTAATTTTTTTCAATAATTTCATGTTTTAAAGGTTTAATAATAAACCAGTTAGGCCTAAAACATTAAAGAGGTGCAAAAGCCATGTTTAAATTATTACAAAATATTGACAATTAACTATTAATATATAATAATAATCAAAATCTTGCACACCCATGTTCAAAATGACAGCAGGTGTTCAGCCACAATGCAGATGAACATGTGACAAAAACGTAGAAATAAAAAGCTTGCACACTGCAGAACTTTACTAGTGGCTCTTTTATTGGCACCAGGTGCAAATAAATGAGCCACAGTGACTGTAAAAAAAAAAAAAAAACGGAAACATGAAAGTCTGGAAAAGAAATGATGCAAGGAAAATACAATCATTTAAAATAAGAATCAACTAAAATGACAGATAACTGCTCATAACACAGTGTCACTGGTAGCATTTATTGGATAAATGTTTCTTTAACTTTATAAAAGTGCAGCATAGCTTGTGATTTGTCATCTGGTTTTCGTATGAATATGTCCATTTCCTGTTGAGATATTTTCCAAAACTTATTAAACTCACGATATGTGTTTTTTCTTGACTAATTGTTACTTTCCACAATTGCAAACCTGGATTTTATGAGCTGCTGTTACTGCACAAAGTACAAAAACATAAAATAATAAAAGCAGTCAAACTCACAGCGACGTATGATCAAGTGTTTGTAATCACTTTCCCTGCTGTTTGTTTCCCTCTGTAGCCTGTGATTCATGTGTTGTTGCTTTTCAGTATCTGTGCAGGATGTTTGGGATATTTTGTTGTTTTTGAAAATGTGTAAACTATTGTTTCCAGCCTCACCACATTCAGCCAGACTGCCAGTCAGGACTACTTCCTTCCTTGATTTGGATAAAAAGGAGTCCTGTAATTAAATAAAGTAAAACCCCTCCCTCTTGTTTCATACAGCACACACACACACACACACACACATATATACAGGCGCACACATTTTAAAGGCTGGTGTATAAACTTAATAGGACTCATTTGGTTCCAGAGCCCCCAGCTTGCTCAGTGGAAAGAGAGGAGGCAGATTGTTTTTAAGCATCTTAATGTTGAAGTTTATAACAGCCGGATTTTTTAAGGCGTTACCATGGTGATTTAACCACAACATCCCAATTACCTGGATGCAATGAGGCTCTTGGGCCTTGCAACAAACCAGCATAACGCCATTAAAGTGTAAATACCACAAAAGAAGAAAGAATGTTCTGGAGGAAATACGCAAGAATGCGTCAATGAAATTAAGATATGGATCAATTTCAGTATAAGTTTGAATAAGTTGCTTTAAATACACACAAAAAAACTGAGCGTTTTTATAATTCAGTCACACATTTTTTACATTAACTTCAAAGTCTTTCGATCAGGCACCAAAAAACGCTGCAAACCCACCCCCAGCTCTCCTCTCAGGGACAAAATCAAAACCTGATTAAATGATTATTTGACTTCAAAGTGCAGGTTATTGGTCTGCATTTACTGTTAATAATGCTGAGGGGTGCTTTAATTCTTTATATACGTGTGGCTCATTTCTCGCAAGATGCAAATCCGGCTCAAATGCCTGGAACCTCCTGATCTGGGCTTCGAAGCAGGAAGAAGCTGCCTCAGTCACACTTTCTCATAAAAAAACATAAAAAGAAAGAACTGTCCATCTTTCTTTTATTTGTGCAAGTCATTTTCCAAAAATAGACATAAAAATGTTCAGAGGAACAGAAACTGCCACAAAGAGGAAGACGTATCACCCGCTTTCATATTTTAACTTCATTCCAAAGAACAACAAAGTCCAGCAGATGTCAAAAAATGTATTTTATTAACATTAATCATTCAAACACATTCAGTCGAGGGATACACGCAATAACAAAGTACTTCATTTCTAACACAGTGGTGTACAGGATGATGATTAAAGACAGATAGATGACAACAACAGGTCCATAAATGAGTCAAGAAGACAATAAAACAAGGATACATGAAAACTGTAGCATGCATACAAGTGGCTTTACTGAAGAATTAACACACTAACTTCGTTTTTACAGATAAAAATACTATAAAAAATCTTTTTTTTACATTAAAAAAGTTGGTGGTTCACACAAAACGTGAACAGAGACTCTCATCAGGGAGAGCCTTCAAGTTGGTGTTTTAGGATTCTGAGTGAGCAGCTCGTCAACTCAACGTCTGGGGTTTTAAAGCTCCACGTTCACTGCAGGCTTCAACGTCTGATCACTGCAAGTGCAACATGTAATGAATATGCAAGAACATGCACATATGAACGCTGCAGCGATAGCTGGAAAAGTAGTGACCTCTAGTGGCTGCAGCATGACACTGTAACTCGACTGTGGAAGGAGAGGAGAGGTGAAGGATCTATGATATGTTTTAAAGTTTAAAAAGTTCAGCTAACTGCTTCTCACTGCATTTGTCTTTTTTAAAGAAACTTTTTATTTTACAAATACTCTTTAACAAAATCCAACTTGGATTGTTGATTTATTTATTGCCTTATTTTTTCACGATATGAAACGTCATCAATAAAGCTGAGAGATTTGAAACTTTTACATTTCTTCAACACCAGTGAATTTACAGGAGAAATTCAGGGACCAATCAGATTTCAACAGGACTTATAGGCTCCACCCCTGAAACGGGAGGTTAAAAGTGACCATGACTATGTTTTGTCATGTGTGCAGCTGATATAGGATGAAGGAGAGGTCAAAATCAAGAGTATAAAATTAACAAACAAAATCAACTGAAACACATTCTGCTCAGAATGAACAGAAAACAGGGATTGAGGAGGCTCAGAGGTCACCAGGATAACCGTTTAAAACTCTCCTGTGAGTCGTCCTGCTTCACTTTAGTGCTCAGGCTGCAGATCCAGCTAAGTGAGAGGAATACTAAGTTGGAAAGTGAGTTCAAAAGTCACTGAGGATACTGATGTCAGCAAACTCTTTGCGGTAGCGGTTAGACGACAGGCTGAGCATGAAGGACCACTTCAGGCTCATGAAGCTCCACACGCAGGACAGGTAGAAACTCTGAGGGTCGCTCAGGGCTGGAGCAGAGACACGGACATTAAATACAATAAATACACAAAACTTCTGCAGCTGCACTTTCCTATTCTTTAAGAACATCATTGTTAGAGCTGAACATCCATGGAAGAGTGGGGATCTATAGGTTAGTAGATAAATTATTATCGGGATGTTTTATCCCAATCATTTAGATGCAAACAAAGAAATTTCAATTTCCCCACATTTTAATATTTGTAGTTTTTTAAGTGTTTGTTCCTGTGAAGTAAACTATAATTCCTGAGGGATTAATAAAGTTATATCTATCAATATTAATACAATGTGCATTTTAAGGTTTTATGTGTGTATTATTTCTAATTCATATTGAAGAATATTGTTGGCAACCTGCATTTTTAAATTAATATACAGGTGTCTGACTTAAAGTATTTATAAGGATTTAAAAACAGTAAAAATACAATTCAAAATTTCTAATACATGATTTTAATTTTTTGTTAATTTGTTTGTTTTGCTTCAGAATTAACAGAGCCTCTTTCACCACAAAATAGTTTTATGGATTTAAACAAAATCCTTCTTTAAAAAGTCCATCCATCCATTTTTCACTTATCAAATTAGTATAACTATGAAGTACAGGTCTCTTTAAAATATTTTATTTATTTTTTAATCAAATAAAAGCTCCTATGTAATACTTTGCAGACTGAGCTAAACAATCACCTCTCTGACAGAAACACCAACAATAATTTATGATCATTTACAAATGATTCAATATTAATATGCACTTTTTAGTCTTAAACTCTAATATTTACTCCTCAAAAATATTTGGATACATTATTTCAGTCAATAAATACCAACAGGAAATGATTACAGAGGATTTTGACCTGCTACTCGTATGTTTATCCGGGGACAAACAATCAGCTAAAATAACGTTTCCAACATTTTCTGAAGAGTTTACGTTTTTATTTTCAGTACAAATTTCAACCTGATTTAGTTTAAGACTGTTTTTTTTAACAATAAATGTAGCTTTAATGGACACATTTTAAATTACAACTAAAATTTAATTTTCCCACTGCTGCATTGACAATATTCTTTCAGACAATAAGCTAGCTGTTCAGAGACAAGTCAGAAAAGCCTCTACAGGCTGACTGGCTGTGTGCATGTAACCAGTGTGTGAGTGTAACTTTGTGTGTTTTAACTCTTTTATATTCAAAGCACAGCATAATTGCTGTGACAATAAAGTATTTCACTCAAGAGAGCTTCAGGATTCTTTAAGTTTAATAAAAGTCATGTTTTTCCTCATTAGTTATGAGAGTAGATGTAAATAAGAGCTCGCACTAAAGTATGTGACAAAGAACCCTGAGGTGGAACAGCTTACATTCTTTTCTGCTGATGGCGATGAACAGGAAAGAGATGAAGGCAACGACTGCCAGCAGTGAGAACAAAACCCCGATGAAGAAGAAGAACTTGAGACCCTTCAGCCAGGTGCGCCAGTAGTCCTGTAGGTACATGGTGTGAGTGATCAGGGTCCAAAGCGCCAGCACACCTGGGAGAGAAGTAAAGTAGTGAATAAATCATTTTTAAAAAGGGCTCTGCTCACAGTTTACAGACTGACCAATTAACTTCACGTGTTGTTTACAAATTAGTCCCATGTGAAAACACAAATTTAAAAAATGCTTCTCTTTTTGTGGCATTGTTCTAAAGCTACAATAGTGAATTGAATTTATGTCCTTTCAGAACAAACTAAAATCAAACAATAAGCAGAAAACAATGCAGACTAACAAGGGGTGATTTTCACTCAGATGTCTCTGTGGGAGTGAGATTTAAAGAGATAGAAAACTGGTTCCCTTGCATTAGTCTAAAGCTGATTTAAACATTAAAGCTCAGGATGATCATCATTTCTTAAAGAATTGGAAAAATTTAAGGTTGCAAAAGTTAGCATTGTGTAAAGCACTTCTAGAATTAATCTATGTAGCTTTTATTCCCTTGTTGAATTGTTTAAATGATATGCATCATGTACTAAACTGTAACTCAGGAGGGAAACACTTTTCTCTAACAATAACTGGATCTCAAATCTGCTTCCTAGCAGGTAAAAATACCAGCTTTTCTCAAATAAGGTTAAAGTTACAGAACAATTGATGAGTGTCTGGAAATTTGGAAAACCTGGAAACAATGATGCACATTACCTGTAAGCTTATAGCTGATAGTAGCAAAGCATTTAAAAGTAGATGACTTGGGTTTAGTTTTAGACCTCAGTGTGACCTGTGAGTAAGCATTTTCAGAGGCTGATGCATTAAGTTGTGAATCCTATGAGCTGATCAATCTCACTTCACTTTCTTCTAACTTTACAAAGAGGAACTGACCTGCAGTAAGAGATTTAATGGTGTTTGAGTGACGATCAGCTCATTTATCTTGTAATTATGTCAGTTATGGTTTCAGACCTTTGTTATTCCACAGGTTTTTTTTTATTTCAGAGAAAAACATTATGGTTATTGTCCATTTATCAGGAAGCTCACTGCTTTGTCTGGTTAGTTTTATGTGTTGTAATAATGAACTGTTACAGTACATCATGTGAGCAGATGAGGACAAAGGTTAATGGAATATGAACTTGAAAACCTCTACTTTAGCTCAGATGTTCAAATATACAGATGCAATATTTAACTTAGCCTTGAAATCTTTTGCTTTCACATAATCAAATGTTAACTCTTACAAGAGCTGAAAGGTCAAAACGTTTCAGTCATAAATTGCAGTTTATTTTGACAAATTAAGAACCAAATCTCCACAATACACATTCACACACTTTTGGTCAAAATCTTTGCCTTTTTTTAACATTAGTTATTATTATTCAACCCTGGCATAAACTGTGGTAAACCTGTGTCTAAACCTATAGGAAATGAGTGAAAAAGTTCATATTATAATGGGAAACATGCCATAAATAAAGGTGTTTTTTTTTTTTACTATTTTAAATCATCTTTACACAACAGAAAGGACATCTTAACAGACCTCATAATGAATACATAAATAACTTATTTATTTCAACAGCAATTACAGTTACGTTTCTATGAAATCTGTGAATATAATGTTTCATTTGAGTCTATATATTTGATACTCTAATATTATGCTCCTAAAACAGCAGCATTAGGTGATGCAGTTTTAACAAAAGCTCCCAAACATGTGAATTCTCTCTGATGGTAGAATGGACTTCAGTTTTGTAAACCACATTTTATTTTCTGGTGGTTCAGTATCTAACCACTTCTGTAAAACTGAAAGTCTTTCAACAAATAAAACAATTATTAAATGTTTGTATGTGCATCAAATAAAGGTTTTAGACAGCTTTCATATAAAATGTGATCAATATTAGTAATGTATCTTTTACAAGTTGTTATACTACTTTTCTTAATGTAAATGATTTACATGATCATTAAATAATTACATAAAGGGCCACTTCCTCTTTTAGCTGAAACAGATTTGTATCCAATTTAAAATATGATAAAAATGTTATGTTACTCATAAAGTTTGAAGTTCATAATTTTTTTTATCAGTTTTTAATCAATAACTAGGAGCTCACTGCTGCCACGGTGCCTTTAGCGGAGGGACGGTGTGTGTTTACCTGATAGACCTCCCATGGCTCCAGTCCACGGCTGGACGTACACGATGTTCCACACCAGGAAGGCGGAGAAGCCCACCAGCGTCCCGAGCGACGCGTAAGCGATGCTAATGTACGTTCTATTGAACCCCATCATGAAACAAACAAACAAACACGGAGGGGCCCGGAGCCGAGCGGAGCGCCGAAGTGGAGCCGAGCGGACGGTTTCTGAGAGCGGCTTGGAGAGCTCTAAGCTAGTGCATCCGGTCACTCAGCGCTCGCGCGCACACACGGGACTGCGCGAGCGAAGTGTCTTCTGCTGAGTCTGACTAATGACGGTTGCTGTCATGTGAAGAGTCCGAGTGTAAAACATGACAAATCATTTCTAATGAGAACCGGGTTTTTTTTTTACACCATCCAGCTGCAAAACTAACGGTTACGTCACCTCACAGCCAAAGAAATCTGCTCAGTCTGGCAGCTGAGTCACACTGTGAGCGACACAGCGCCCTCTACAGGACGAGACGAAAATATACCAAACTAATATAACTGTTTTTTTAGGAACTTGCGTGGAGGAATGTGAGAGAAGTGAAGCAGCGCACAGAAAGACCTGAGGTCAAACAACCAGATTATCTTAGACCAGTCCAGGAGTCTAAAAACCTGCAGCTCTGGAACAACAAGTGGATATCTGGCCCCTCTGAAGTTAATCACATTATTGAAATTGTCTCAGTTCCTTCCACCCTGTTTAATCCTTTTATAACTTCTTGTTTTATATGATCTTGTGAGAGGTTCTTGTCTGTTTGTTGCATTTCTTGTATGTTTGTCTGTCTGTAAAGCACTTTGTATTACACCGTTGTATAAAAGGTGTTCTAAAAATAAAATTTGATTGACTGAAGTAGCTCCTTGTAACTCTAAGAATGACATGAACCACAGTAATGCTTATGTTTAAACTGACAATAGGAAAGGGAGGATTTTGCAAATTTTCCTGTCCAGAATTTTGCAATAAGAGCATGGAGTTTCTATTGACAAATAATACAAGCAGGTTGCTTCCTAAAATTTTAGAAATACCCAATACCAGCTCACGTTTTCACCAGAAACATGTTTAGAATGCAATAATCACTTTTATTTTCAAGCTAATCATCTGTTAGCTAGCTTTCTGATATGCAATTTCTTTCTAAATCAACCTGAAAACTCAAATTTGTACATGTACAAACTGCTGTAAAGCCAGAAGGTAGTTTTGCACATCTATTGGAATTCACTCTATTTTAAAACATCAAAGTATGACATAGTTCTACCATTAAATATTTTTACATTGAAAGCCTGGTAGCTTAAGCACTTTATTGTTCATGTGTTATAAAGGATAAGTAAAATCTGCTTTCATATTTTTAAGACATTATGGTGCTGCCTAATGCATAGTTAATGCAACTTCAGAGTTGCTGCAATAACATTTCAGCTAATTAAACTAGCCTGCTGCATGATGCATCATTTTAAATTACGTACTTGGTGACTTCAAATTAAGTCTTCTGTAGGTTGACCTTTTTTTCCCCATCAAATGATGTAGATCCTTTTGTTCCTAACAGATTATCCATTCCAGATCAGTAAGATCCAGTGGGATTTTCTTTTAGAACAGAGATATTTTTGTGTTCCTTTAATCTTTTTGAGTAGTGTATTTAATAAATGTGGTAAAAATGGCTTTCATCTGAATAGGTTACTGACTCCTGACATTCTTAGATCTAAAGATAAGAGGTGATCAGGCTTTTGCAGCTCCTGTAGGAACACGAGAGATCAACACAGAACCTGGAAAACTAAAGACCAACTTCTACTCACTGGCATTCATCTATAGGAGAGCTTAAACATCTGATTCAATTTTGTGTGTTTTTGCCTTTCATTGTATTTTTGGGATGCTTAATAGTTTATTCATCTTTACTTGACTTTACTTTCCCCACACTTATTTGCTTTACCCGTTTCTCAGTTCAGCACTTTGGTGCAGCCAATTGTTTTTTTCAAGAGAGCTCTACAAATAACACCAACATTGATTTTTAAATATTATTTTACAATAAGAACCAAGATTCTGCCAAACAATATGCAAGCCAGCAAGCTACAATTTTGTAACCAAATCATTTTGCACATCATTATGAGATCCAAGTGTTTAGTTTGAATGATTTAGAGAAGTGCAAAGTTTCACAAAACTTTATTATAAACACCCAAACCCTTGTTTAAAATCACATTCCGACTAAAAGCTACATCTGTGTTTGAAAGAAAAAACAAAACAAATCAGAATTCTAACACTATATGCTCTTACAACTCTAAACATGTTTGAAAAAAAATAGCATGATGTAAAAACATTTCCAAAAGAAAAACATTTGTTTAATTCCACCATAAATCTGGAGAAATTATCTACTTAATCTAAAATCTAAACAATGGACAAAAAAAATCTCAAATGCTTAATGTGAAACCACACGTGTGTCGCAATTTATTTTTTGCAACTTCTCTCATCCTGAGTGACTGAACTGCACAAAGATATAAATCCCCATTTACTAACCCTAACCCTAGCCGAGTGTTAACGCTTTTATTGTGAAGATTATATGAGATACATATATATATATACATAAAGCAATGTTTAGTAAGCATCCTCTGGTGTAGCACAATGTTTATTGTGCCTTGATAGCTTAACTAATGGTGTTTTTATCTGCTGTGAAAAACCCTACAGCATGATAGCTTAGATATCACCAACAACAATCTGTTATTCTGTTAGTTTAGAACTGGCAGATAGTAATTGAAGAAGAAATTTTTCAGCTTGCCACTCATGCAGTTGATGGTCACCTCGTCGCGGTAGATACGCTGGACCAGCATGTCATTTTTGGAGTGCAATAACAGATCGCACCACGACATGCCTGTCACCATCATCTCTCCTTGGATTTGCCAGTATGATGAGTGGTCTCTCTTCAGCTGAATGCCTTCATTCCGACAGACCAGAAAGGTGCACTCAACAAAGCTTGTGACATCGACATATTTGGTATGCAGCAGCCCGTAGATGTTTTTTTCTCTGGGGTCGTACACCACCCCATGAGGAGTTGCCCCAAACCACGGAGCATGGGGATGGACGACCAAACCACAAGTGGAGAAGTTGATGCACAAATGCCGACAGTATTCCCGAATAGCTTCAAGCTTCATTTCTTCTTCTCCTAGTTGACCACGCAGGACTTTAATTCTTCTGGTACAGCCTCTCTTAATGTTGGATGCTAGCTGCTCTCCGTGGCTTCGTCCCGGCCTTAGTTTGCAGATCTCTCTGAAACGGCTGGTCAAGCGCATCTTCCGTAATTTTTCAGCTGACTCTTTGGATCCGCGAGTGGAAAGCTCCAGATTGTGCGCTTCCTGCCAGCTGACAAACAAGGTCTCTAGATGTTCCTGCCCCTTAGTACTGACAGTAGGAAAAGACAAAGGTTCTGGTAAGTGAGCAAACAAGGGAAGCGCCGGTTGAGGGGGATGATCAACATTGGGTAGGAAATCTCGACTTGATAGCAAGGGGCACTGGTAGGACAGGGGAGAGCCTTTAGGGACTTCACCAAAAGCAGATTGCACCATTTCTGCATTTTTTTTCAGGCCTACTTTGGTTATCAGAGGTTTCTGGTCATCAGGAAAATCCTTAAAGCTTTCACAGATCCGGGATATAAAGGACGCTTGTTCAGCCGGGGACAGTGTCAAAGATTTGTGGATGACCATTCTGTGGGAGATGGGTTTAAAACATGTCAAACATGTAAAACAAGTGAATAAACTTTTTAAAATGCAGAGCTTTAACATTCTTACCTTGGTATTTGTAGCAGGGTTTTCTGTAGGGCAGGTTTTGGCTTCTTTTTTGTAGCACATATTCAGTAAAAAAAGAGAAAAGGACAACATTTGAACAATCAAACAAAGGAAGGACTTACAATGTAAGCAAAACATTAAATATTGGCCTTTAAAATAAATATATCAAAAGGTATTCGTATGGTTGAGAGGAACCCTAACAATTGACATCCTTAATAACCAACCAGGCACATCAGTTTGTTTGTTTTGTTTATTTTTGCAGTGTTTCAGAGAAGGCAGAATTTTAAAATGACTAGAAGACATTTTTCAGAATAAAACAATTTAGATCAGATTTTTAATACAATATTGCTTAAAAAAAAAACCTAATCTAAAACACACCACCATGTAATAAATTAAAATTTCAAAATTAAACATATTTATGCATCATTTTTGGAAATATCAAAATAGTCAACAGTTGTAAAAATGATTTTCTGATGCAAAGAGAAAGACAACGAATTAGAAAAATAAGAGTAAATGTACAGTAAGCAATGATAAACATGTCTGCTTTAGTTCAAAGTATATCAACCTGGCTGCACCTTAGAAAATGACATTTAAGTTATATTCCATTTTAGAAATAAATACAAATAATTGCAGAAACATCCTATTAAAGCTTATTCAAAGGTAAATGGTATATATTCAATGCAAATGACCTAAAGCTTGTATTTGTCTCAGTGAAGATGTTAGTTTTTCTTCATATTTGTTAAGTTTAGTCCAGTTAAAAACAACTAAAATGTAGAATGGTGTTTTCACATTTTTTTAAAGCTTTGCACAAAGTTAAGTTCACGTCATTATCATGCCCAGTCACCTATAGGAGTCAAGGGTTATAGTTTATTCTCTTTATTAACCATTCATCACATACTCGGGTCTATTTCATGAAGTGCTTTTTGTTTTAAAACTTCTGCAGCAAACATGGGGAGTTTTCCACCATTTCAGCAGGTGGCTCATACTTGTAACATGGCTCTATCTTTGAGACATTTTAACACACATCACAGAAGACAATGTGCCCTAAAGTAAGACCCTGTTAATGTGTCTGTTTTAAGAAGGCCAGAAGGTTCTGTCTGTGTATGCATTTCACAAGATGTGCTACCTTCCGGCATCTGAAACCTGATGTTACCTATAAGGCTGATTCACACTATGGGATTCTCATCCATTGTAAGACTTGTACCTTTCACACTGTGCGACCGTACTGTCACACTGTATGAAGGAAGATCTATGACAGGGGCCTTCAACTAAATATGCCAAAGGTCCAGATCAGCATTCGCGACCTGGTCCTCGGTCCGGGGGCAGCGCCACCTGCTTACACACACACACACACACACACACACACACACACACACACACACACATATGTGTGTGTGTGTATTTTTATATATAAATAATTATTTGGAGATAGATGGATGGATAGATAATTATTTATATATATTTAAATACTTAAACATATATTCTCTGAGCACAAGATCCCCATTAATTAGTTTGTGGTTGAAGTTAATTTTTGAGAAAAATGGTTTGGTTTTTTTCTCCTGCTGTTCAGATGCAGAAAAGTCAACATTATTTTTACTCTCTGGTCCAGTTTTTGACCAGAATGAACTGATTACTGACAATGGCCTGGATCATTGCTCGTCTGCCTGCTCTGAGCTTCTTCTCCTCTCCTCCTTTCTTCTCCTCTCCAGCACCTGTTGCGTCCTCTCCAGCTCTGCCCGGTGCATGAGTGCATGACCTCTTTCCTAGTCCTTTAACCAATTTGAAGAATTCTGCAGCGGGTTGCGATGCACACAGGCACTCCCAGATCAGCCAAGAAATGCATCCCTCCAGCTAAATTATCCGTTATTGTGTGTGTGTGTGTGTGTCTGTGCGTGCGTGTGAGAGCGTCTGCAGGTGTAATGACGCTGAGACACGTCCGGTTCTCGCTCTGCGACCGCTGTGGCCTCATTTATAAAACTTATAAAATAAATATATACCGGTATGTTTATAATTTGTTATATTTTATATAAAATTTATAAAATAAAAACGGGTCGGAAAGGGAGTCACTTTCTCCGCAAACTTTAGGATTTATAAAAGAAAACGGAGAAATGATGTACTCTGCAAACTTTGCATAAGCACGTTTTAGAGAAGGTTAAAAAAACTTTTTATTTTGGAGACGTCAGACTAAATAAAAGGCTTTCAGTGATTATAACGTGTTTTTAATGAGACGGATCGGGGCGGGTTCTAAAAATAGACGCAGCGATGCGGAGCGGTTTGAGGCGGGTCAGAAGTTTTCAAATGTGCAGAACCCAGGGGTCAATAAAAACCCTGACCCGTGCATCACTAGTGTGCGTGGCGTGCCTTTCTGCAGCAGTAGATCTCTTTCTGAAGCTGCGGGAGGGACTGCCCGACCGACCGTGGTGTAGGGGTAGCGAACTTAGCGAACAAAGGAGTTGCCGCGGTGCGCCACTCGCTTGGCGCTCGGCTTCGCCTCCAGGACTCCGGTCCGGGACTGAGTTCCGAACCATGTACAGGGGGAGGGCGAGTTCCGCGGGTTCCGAGTGAGCGACGAACCTGCTCATTAGCGCTCGCGTGTCTCCTCAGACACACCTGCTCCTTATGGACCAGGGACCGGGTCTGGGTTTGCTGGGTCCAGACAGAGCCGGCTCTGGGTCCGGATCCGGACCGCGGTCCGCCTGTTAGTGACCACTGATCTATGACATGCCACAGTGTGCAACTCCTTGCAGTGTTATTGTAAACATGCAGAAGGCAATAAAGTTCTTTCAAACATTTGGCATTGGAGCATCACAGACTTGCGTCACAAAAATAACAACAAGAATGGATGCAAAACAAGTGCTTGCTTTCACACCATTATCGTTGGAATCCAACTCTAATGTTGCCAGTTTGATTAATTCTGCTTCATTGTTATTCCACATCTGCCTCAGTGGGCTCTATTTTGCTTTGAAACGCTTGGGCTCAACTCACACTAGGTGTGCTCTTATTGGTTCGTTTAAAAACCTAGTCGTAACTTGTTTTTGGACGTGAGACTGCAAGATCTTGTGGTCATACTGAACAACCACAG
This sequence comes from Callopanchax toddi, assembly GCA_006937965.1. NCBI lineage: Eukaryota > Metazoa > Chordata > Actinopteri > Cyprinodontiformes > Nothobranchiidae > Callopanchax > Callopanchax toddi. Next base: position 640,449 of record SSNR01000047.1, on the reverse strand, counting down.
GCCATTAACTTGAGCCCACTACCAGAGATTTTCCCTAGGATGTTCTCACAACCAAAGACTTTGTCTGCGATGGCCAAAAATCACACAGTGTGATCCCGGCTTAAGATGACTCTTAAGTCTTCTTCATAAAATAATGCCACCAATTTGCCGCAAAGCTGAGCTGGCCTCTGGGAGTCTTATATCATCCATAAGTGGTCAGACTGTGCAGGTAATGTGGCGCAATCATGCGCTTTTCACAAAAGATTACGGATTACACGATGGCGGTATAAAGGGGGTATAGGGCGGTCTTCGCACTGTCGACGTGCAGGGTCATGTATAATGCGAGATGGAAGTGCCAATAGTACACAGCCAGACAGGCAACTTCTTCTTCTGCTTTTAATGCCAGTAGCTCCCGAATCTCGGTATCGCTCTATTTGCCATCTCTGCTGAGTGTTACAAATGCGTAATAGCTTTCCCATGTTTACCCGACTTTTAAATACTCTTTCCGGTTGGGGGTTGGTGCACCTTTGCCACGTCATTAGTGACACCTCCCTCTGTTACACCAAGTTGTAATCTTCATTCACAAATCCAGTGTTGCAGTAATATTACTGGTACTTAGCAAGCGTGGCGGCATGAATGCCGCATTTTTAAAAAAGTATTCTTATTATGTGCTATTCACCCATACAACTGACTGCAAACTGGTAGTACAGATTCAAAAGCTTAATGCAGAACATGTATATAATTTTGTTAAATGGATACAAAATATTTAGAATATTTTGCACTTTTCCCATTTTCCAAGTTTGATACTATATGTATGTTCTTAGTTCTGTCAAATAGCAATACTTTGCCATCTGGGGTCAATAGGATTTCACATGAAATGGCATCCCTGGAGGTTAGAGTGGTGGCAAGCACTGAGGGAGACAGAAACTCATTTCTAACACAGCAGGCATTAATCAAAGCTTTAGTATTACAGGGATTGCTTCTTTTTGGTTGTAGATTACAGAACTTGTGACTGAAGATGAATGAGTTTTTGGATTGAAAGGATTTTTTAAAAGGGGTAGAATATTCTTTCAAATGTTATAAATAAATCTGCACTAACTTCTACAAACACAGCAAAATATTTGTTTTTAATTAAAATTAGCAATAATGTATCTTTTATGCTTAAAGTTTGGGAAAATTTAGTATTTTAGGAAGTGGATGGCAACCCTTGTGGTTGATTATGTACATTTTGACACGGAGAATATCATTCAAGTAGCAGTCTTTTTGACACATCAAGTAAACAAACTTTTCATCTGGCAGGACAGTGTCATCCTGTGAAAGCCTTGTCAGTGCATACTCTGTGACTCTTTGAATAAAGACTCTCACAGACTTGTAGTACTTGACAATGTCATTTTGTCAACCATCTCCATCCTTTTTCAGTTTCTTCAGAGATGTTTGTGATTACAATCCAATGTCAAGCTGGGCATCTAAAGAGGAGGTAAAAGAAAAATTCAATAGAGGTCAAACTTTTTTTAAATACTGAGGCACACAAGGTGTACAGCTGACATGTTATGCTTCTAATATTTGTAACTATTATCAAAGATAAAATCACAATATATAATTATAAAATTCTGATATTTTACACAATTGACCAGACTCCTGTGATTAAGACATGGACAAAAATGTGAAATTAAACAAACAATGAAAAAAATAAGTTAAAATTAAATTAAAGCATTGTCGCTAAAGACTAATGACACTGATTGCACAATTAAAAGAAACCTAACCTATAACTCATCAAAGCATTTTATTAATGACAGATCGCCAGTGTATCTAAAAAAGATTCTGACATCAGTCACAATCCGACAGTGTTGTCTTCCCTTTGAGTTCTCATCTTCACTGGCATGATGAGCCGACACAGATATGGTTGAGCAGACTGGGTACAAAAAAAATGATCTTTAACTTAAACCTAATTTAATTACTTTTAAAGAAAATCTGTGATACTAAAATTTTAAATGTACTAAACAAGAATTGCCGGCTTATAAAATGCAATTTAACAAAAAGGGGTCAATAACTTTTAACGATAACTATCTAAAAAAAGCAAATATTACAAACACTGAATTGCTAGATCAAAGTAGAATCAAGGCTCAACATAAAAATGTCTAATCTAAGCCATCAAAGTGCACTAACCACTAATATATTGTTTTTTAAAATTACACAAAAAAAACATTTCACCACATGGCTTGAAAGTCTGAAGAGTAAAGTTTTTGTTACTGTGGACCAGTTTGTTTTCTACATAAACTTTAAGATTAATGTAATGCCACAGTCCACAGTGGCAGTACATGTATCTATATACATAATTAGTGAGAGTTCAGGTCTCCCCTCATTAACTTTAACTCGGTTCGTGTAATCTGAAGTTATCCAGGAAGACAAGCCACAACGATATATTCCACAATCATAAAGTGTATTCACACTTCTGCAGAAGGAGAGAGCATTCAGCCTTTAACAGTCCCAGAAACTCTCTGAGGAGAAAGTCCTCAGAGCATAAAGTTAAAGATGCACACATCCTCCCTTATCTAGATAAGACCTAAAAAACCTTGGTTGCCTAGCAGCAGACTGCTGGTTCATCCTGACAGAGGCTTATCAGTTGCTATGGCAATACTACCAGAGAGAAGGGCATCTGGCATTCCTGCACTGAGATGAAGTTGTAAACACACCACCAAAAGCACATTAGACTGAACCCTTATTACCAGTGTTTCTGAACCATTTCATTATCCAGAGTAAAATGTGGAGAAATCAACCTGTGAATAGGGCTGTGCGATATGACGAAATATTTTGTCTGGATGATAGAAAATGTCTACCGTCAGATAAAAAGCTCTATCGTTTACGCCACGATATAAGTTTTACAGCATAGTGGCCTTTACTGGATGTTCATGAACGCACAGCGCAGCAACGCATAAACAAACATGGAGGCAGATGGTAGTGGACACGTTTTAAACCTGAGTCAACTGGAAAACAAGCGAACCCAAACCGATGAGCTTGTTTCTAAAAGAGGGACAACTTCTGTCTCATGGATGTGGTTTAAATATAAAAAGACCGACGTGGACCAGACAACAGCTGTTTGTAAAGTCTACCAGCTATCGGTCTCAACAACGGACTCTGATGCCACTAATATATTTTATCACCTGAGCAAAAACCACGTCGAAGAATACAGAGACAGTCAAAGAGCAAAAGCTGCAAAAGCAGCGTTGAGTGTTGTCGTAAGCGCTCATAATAAACTTCAGGTGCTGCAACAGGTTTTTACCCGCAGCACGTCATGTAGCTCCTAGCTGCCAGCTGAGCGGGATGGAAGGAAGGAGACTGCTGCTGTTACCAGGCACTTATACAAAGATATGGCTCTAATCCACACAGTGGAGAAACGCGAGTTCTGTGAGTTACACTCAAACCGATATATGAAATGTCCTGCTGAAAACACATGACTAAAGTCATGTTACCCGATTCATATGACGCATGTCGAGCCACAGTGGAGGAGGAGATTCACAAGGAGGTGTTCTATGTTTATCGTTATCGGGATATAAAATGAGCCATATTGGGATATGTAATTTTGGCCACATCACCCAGCCCTAGCTGTGAATGTAGAAACATTGTGTGTGTGAACACTAACCCTTCTTAGGTGAATCAGCTTACATATATAAATCAAGGTATTTAAATCAGTGTAAGTGAGTGCACTCTCCTCATTTGACTAAATGTGAGTGTGTGTGTATGTGTGTTCTTATCAACCATGAGTGTGTGTGAGATTTTAAGTCTACTGAGTGTGGGTATGAGTGTGAGGGTATAAAAGCATTAAACCTTTAATGACACCTAAACATGACTCCATTTCTGATTATATATTGATAACATGAGGATATATAGAACAAACCTGAAGCAGATAATAAATCATAAAAGGTGATTTACCCATAAATGTGATTAGCTCAGTGAGACAGTGACTCAAAAGTGATTATATATGATCATAAACCCAACATTAGCAATATGCTGTAGCTAGTCTTAGATACCGCCTACCAGACTTTTCCTTAGGTGAGATTAAGATAATGTCTTCACACTATTCATAACAAATGGCACCAATCTAAACATTTTGTACAACTATGTAACTGTATAATGAGGAGGTTTCAACTTACCATTGTTGGTTTTCATGTTAGGACCACTGATGTAAACATAAGAGGCTAATGGTGCATCAGGAATTCCAGAAGAAGATTTGTGTTTAAATTGCTTTTGGTCACTTCTTGTTGATCAGACGTCCTGGAAGTGAATATCTGTGATGTATCCATCGAAAAGAACCACACAGAGGAATCCAGAAAATGCTCAGGGAGCCTAGCTCATCCAGCCACAGGTGATAACAAATAGAGGTGAGCGGTAATTTATTTTTTGAGAATTTAATTAAATAACTAAAACAAAAAGGTATGTCCTACAGAATCAACAAGATTAATCTGATATTTCCAATGTAACAAATTTTAAACAGTTGAAACTTAAAATGACAAATATCTAGTGAAAAGGCTCACAGTATGCAAAATACTTGTTAACTGTAATGTAGATTATCAGTCATCCAAGACGTGGCTAACCCTAATACTTCCTTTTTAAAGACTACTACATTTTTTAAAATGTTTTACGTCTTATCCAAGGAGTTTTCTCAGTTCAAGCTTTTAAACAGCAGAGAGGTTCAGAGATGCATCATGCTCTGCAGTTCAACCAAACCTCAGAGGTTAGGGACTTGACTATTAACTGGGACTGCATGTTTTATTCTGGGTATGTGAGCTACTCAAATGCAAACCACTCACTCCCTGCCGAGTTGTCAGTCCACAACAATTCACACTTTCATGCATAAAGCGACCTCATGTGGATCGTGACAACAAAGACACTAATGACTTGCATGCGAGAGGTTTGCATTAATGAAAACCTAACTACAACTGAAAAGCATAGAACTCTTCACTTTTCAAAAAAATCACCTTGAATGACAAGTGAAACATCTTGAATAAAAGATTTGTCTAAACAAGGAACCCAACAATAATTAACTGAAGTTGGAAAACATAATGAACTTAATCAAACTTAAAGATCTCATATTATGCACTTTATATCCACTCTGAATTAATTCTTTAACATCTCAATAACATGTAAAAGCTATGCATTTGTCAAATTGGCTCTAACTTTAAGTGCAGCTGTTGTTTTTCCACTGGCTCATTCCACTTCCCAAAGCAAAACCTTTGTTTTAAATGGGCGGAGCAGTTGGGGAGTTGAGTCCTGTCCATCTTTCTGCTCCGTGCTTTCGCGAGATGTCAGTGGGTCTTCAGGGGCTCAGATGAAGGGAGTAAAAAAAGATTTTTGTGCTCGTTGATGCAACCATCTACAGAGCATCTGCCGTGCTTTGCTCATAGCTTCCCCATAATTGTTTGCTAACGTTAGCGAGGATGCGCGCTCCAATGGTTTTTAAAGGGTGGGCGTGGGCTCAGGTAGCCAAAGGTGCTCCTGATTGGCTCTGTCCTCTAAAGAGGAGTGGTCTTTTCCCTTCTTGACGTGAACAGGGGAAACAATCGGTTTTAGCATTAGCTCAAAACACATTTCCTAAAAATGAGAATAAGGCAGTAAAACTGAAAATATCTTAACACTTTAGGGTCTCATACAGTCTTTGCGAATTAAATGACTGTTAAAAGACTTTTAGAAAGTGAATTCTGCATAATATGGGACCTTTAAGATTTACTGAACATCATTAAAACAGTTCTGCTTGAAGCCAATAAATAAAAGCTTTATCTGTAACTTTTTCAAATGTCTGTCATTACGCAATGAAAAAACAAACAACAGGAAATGACAGCAGGTGCAATGGCAACCTGATCATTATTAAAGAAAATATATTCGATATTACTCATGTGTTCTGAGATGTTTTTATGCTGTGTATCAAACATTAACTGTAAATTACTTCTGAAGGATGGTATACTTGTTATATTTTTCCACCACCAGCATGTGTTTTTGTAGCTATTCAAGTCAGGAACAGCCTTTTATGTTTTTATTATTAATGATCAAACTTTTTAAGCAGGCCTGCCGGTCTTCCAGCTCTTAACTGTGAGAAAATAGATAAATGCATTTGATGAAATATCGTCTAAATAAGCACTAGCAGTATATTTTAGTTAACACATGCCTGTCAAGTACATTAAACGTACCCATAACAGTAAAATGTTCTCACTTAAAGCTTTAGATAAAGGGGATTCTGGGTAGAAGGTTCACACTTACACTTGACTTGGTAGAGTTAGGATTTGTTGGACATTTCTGGCTGTCATTTGTGCCATCTGTGCTCTGGACTAGAGATGAGGAAGATTCAGCTTCATCTGACATGGAGGAGGAATTTTCTTCCAGTTCACTCATTGTTCCTTGAGGTGAGAGAGTGGCGGAGTCATTTTGGTTGTACTCAATTATTTCGATGTTAAATGAGTCGGCGATTTGTTCAATATCAGCTTCCTCCTGTTCTGGATCATCTTTCACAGCACTGCTGTCTAGTACCCCTGGCCATAGCTGCTGCTGTTGTTGTTCTGCATCCCAGTTCATCTCAAATTCATATGGCTCCTCTTTGGGTCTTATGGTCAGTGGATCAAATCCTTCAGGATCCAACCCGTTGTTTGACTCCAAGGGCTTCTCAGTATATTTGGTTGCCTCAATGTAGGGTCTATCATCTAAGAAAGAAAAAAACATTATTCAACATTGCATCTCTTGCCTTACAATCAAACAATTTAAACTCAGATGAAATGGTGTCCCAACAGAACAGTGAACTCCAGCACACTTAAAGCGCTTACAGATATGCATCGGCTCTGCTCGGTTTGATAGTATCAGCTCGCCCTCGCATGGTCGGGGATGATTCTTGACTGGCTTCTCAGGAATGCATAAGCGAGCGAGCCCCTTAAAAGTGCCGCGAAAAAGCGGCGAGGGGAAATCTGGGATGTCACACATGAGCGGAGCACCAGTCCTTGGTAAACAAAGCATTTGTGATTGTGAACATACTACTGGATCACACTGACGGTGAAAACAATGGATAACCTCGTGGAAATTATAATTACTGTAAATATTATACTCCAGTTGTGGCCGGTGCTGGCGAACCAGCTCCATGAACGGCATGAAATGATGCGTCGCATGATGCAGGAAGCCGTTCTGCTGCAGCAGCAGGTCTAAAGACGCAGACAAACGCCAAGCCTGTAGGTAAGCGTGAGACTTCAGCCGACCAATCAGTCAGCAGTGGGCGTGTGTAGCCCCGCTCAGACCACGGAGGAGCAGGGCCGTGAAAAAGTATGGGCTCGGCTCCGAAACCGGACACGTGGGCCATATCTGAAAGGTTTGAACCGGGCAAAACCGAGCGGAGCCGATGCATATCTGTAAGCGCTATTAATGGCCATTTCCACGATGTGACTTCAAACTGTTTTTACTTGGTTCTTCTTTACCGATGCCATTAATGTTAATGTTTTATAAAAGATGCTTCAGACTGCTGCCCATATACTGGTATTATGAAAAAAGGCAACATGTCGAGCAACTACGTTACAATTCTTTTTATTCTACTTCGATTTTCATGGTGGTTGGCACGCACCATTAAGGTGTATTACTGCCAGATACATTTTCTTCTGGTTTTGAAGCTGTCGAGAACGCGCAAGCAGTGTCAGTTCATGTCACATCTGTAGGACAGTGCAGGAAATTCGGGCCTGAACTGCAGCACATTTTGCAGCACAAAGCCTGTTTCAAGAAAATGGAACGATACACGGGTGGTGTCATTCTTTTTAGTATAAAATGCTTCATCACCTATTAACTTAAAAAAAACTGAACATGCATGATTTTTTTATCCTGCCCCTTGCTCTTTTAAAGCATTAATTAATATCTATTGTGATTTTGAGTGCATTATTCCATTTTTACGACATTGTTGAAAGCATGTGAACATTAATAATACTTTTTATTGTAATTTCTTATGCATATTTTGATCTTTTTTAAATCCTGGAATAAGACACCAATCTTAATATAATGGTTTAAATAGATAATCGTTGCTACAAAATGTGAAATCAGTTTTATCCAGTTGTTTAGGGTTGGTAGAACTAACTTACCCATGAGCACTGCGGTGGTAAAACTAAACTAACAAAACTACTACGGTATGTTTCCACCATGACTACAATTCTTAGCTCCGCCTGTGCGGGAGCTCATTATCAGATCATTCAGATATATTTTCTTCAAACATTTACGTTTAAGTGAAGTCAGTAACTATCGGAAATTAAAGGGAACAAACCTATCCTGATTAGTTTGATCTCAGGACTGAGCACCATGTGCAGCGTCTTCCGCAGCCGCTTGTTTTCCTCATAGCACGACCCGATGATGCCTTCAACTTCACTGAAAACCTCCACAGCCAGCGCGGTGAAATGTTCGGTTAAAAAGCTCTTAAAATTCTGGAGTCTCGTGTTCGACATGTTGAACACTTTACTGTAAAAACAACAAAAATTCCTGCTTGCTCAAGACTAGGCGCGAACAACCTTAAAAATGCCAACCGGAAGTTAACAATGGGATTTCTTCTTCTCTGGAGTTTAATCGTTGTTTTTTCTTGCGCCACCTTCAGGACAAAGAGTGGTTAAGCCATAGACATCATATGGCGTCTAAGGGTTAAACATCAGTTTCCCACTCCAGAGAAACACTTCATTTCTGGCTTCATGTGATTTTTTAGCAGCTGGTCAAACCAAAGACCAACAACTCGTGTTTACACAATGATTTAATGCAGAGTATTTGGAATATAACTGTTCACAACCAACAAAGTAACACAAATCAATTTGATATTTTTGGACATGAAGTGTATTTTTTTATATTTTATATGAACACCTGAAATTTGTTCCAAACACAATTACTGTCATAAAGTTATAAATTCAATTTTAGAACACTATAGAAAGAACTCAGCAGAAGTTCTGAGCTTTTTCACATGAAAATGTTCATTTTAAGTCCAGCTACTTTGAAATGTAATGTTAATAAATGCAGATTATATCACAAGTAATAATTTCCAGGGCAATTTAACTCCTTTATGTGTGATATAGTGGTTATTGCACATCATGTCTGTTGCACAGTCAGGGAGTGAGAAGTTATAAAGTTTGATGGTGTGTGGGACAATTAGGCAATTAGTCCTGGAACTTTAGGAATTTGAAAACTTTGTAATGAATTTCCTTGTTAGTCAGCACTTTGTATTGTCTTGTTCAGTTCTGCTGTATGGGTTGCTGGATAGCTGCAGGCTGGAGAATCAAAATAATTTCAGACTGGAGCTGAAGGATGCACATAAAATCCTTGGGACTGCTCTTTCCAACTTGGACAGTCTGTATTTTGACAGATTGTCAAAGAAAGCAACATCCATTGCCAAAAACTCAGCATCACCTGTAGGTTCCCCTACCATCTGGCAAATGTTAAAGCTTGAACCAGCAGATTGTGAAATCCTTTCTAACCTAGAGGTGTTCTCTCCATCATTTTAGTTTTTATACCAGGATGTATTTTTACTCCAATGCAAAACCAGGACTGCCTTCTCCCATCTGCATAATATCACTAAGATTAGGAACATTCTGACCAGAAAAAAATCTAACAAAGTAAATAGATAGAACTTGTCAAAGTGGGTGAAATTTAATAGAGTTTCTTAATAGATAATATATAGATACAGATTTTTGGTTTTCAAATATGACAAATTATATCTGGTATAGTATATAAACTTTATTTTGACAGACACACTAGTCCAGATCCAGAATAAAAGATAAAATACATCAAATAAAATACATAAAAGTAGCAGATAAATACTTAACAGTAGTAGATAAAAAGCATAAAAGTAGTATATAAAATACTTAAAAGTAGGAGACAGTCAAATAGTTTAGAATACATAAGAACTGTAATCTAGTTTCCAATACAATTACATTTACAGTCTTGCAATGCAGGTCGCCGGAGAATTAATGCTCCAAGCCAAAAGGGGGCAGTTACACTCAATGTTATTCGTTTAACTAAATAATAATAGAGGAGAAGAAGAAGGAGGAGGTGGGGGGTCGGGCAGCGAGTGACAGCCGAAGTGAACCGTTGAAGTGAGCCAGCGTCATAGAGAAGTGAGCAGTCCTTAAACTGAATCAAACGGGGATTTTATCCGGACATCTCGGTGGGAATATTGCAGCAACTATTACTCGCTTTCATTGCTCATATTTTTATGAGTTTATGTCGACTAGTTAGAGAACTGGCGCTGGTTGGAATGCTAGTCGTGATGGCTACCTGAGGGAACACTGTTGCTTCGAGTTTTCGGTAACATTAGCGGTGGGCATTCGGCGAGCAGAAAGCTAAACAAGCTGTTTACGGTCTCATCGAGCAGCCCGCTCTGGTAGCCTGTCAGGGCATCGACAGCACGTCAGGTGGTCGGCTACTCAGTTAAGATGGGTGACATAAACCCATCGACATCTCATGCATTTCAGTCGGAGGTGAGTACTTTTTAAAAACAAATTTAACTATTTGACATCACTGAATTTGCTGTCATAAGAAACGATTTTAGCGGGTACCAAGTTGATGGAGATTTGTCATCGCTGGCCGTTTGCTGTTTAGTTAGCAGTTAGCATACGCCGCTAATGTTGTCATAATAAGTAAGTTAACATTCGCTTAAACATTCAGACACATTTACCTCTAACTGTAATTTAGCTCTGTTAAAACTTTTACGTCGTCTTTGATAATTTGGCGTTTTTATAACTTCAGACTGGACTTTGTGAAATGTTAACGCCTGCTAGCTTCGAGTTTCATCAAATAGAGCACATTCCATCACCATAACGGAGCATGCTAACAAAAACACTGGCTAACAGTCGTGTTCACACAATTTGTCTTCATCGTCATCTAACAGATGGCTAATATTGACGTTCTTATGTATTGATTGCACAGTTTTAACATCTTCAAATACTGTTTGGAGTCATTGATTTCTTTGGCAGCCGATTTTTCTATTGTCACTACTAGCCGCTTAGCATTAGCTTGTTACTTGTTTGCTGTTTACATCTAGCCGATCTGGGTAGCAAACCGTAGTCTGGCTCATTGGCGGCAGTTTGTTCTGAATCTAATAATGAATCGACAATCTTTATGCTACTTTTATTGAATGTCCGTACGTGACACCGAGCCAACAAAAAGTGGGTGTGCAGACGGTCACTTCTCATTAATGTCAACGCCATGTTGAGACGTTCACGACTGTGTTTTCAGAGTTTCAGTCCGCCGTACAGGAGGAGGAGGACAGTGGAGGATTTTAACAAGTTTTGCACTTTTGTGTTGGCCTACGCTGGATACATCCCATACCCACAAGAGGTACGACCTGTAGCTGTAATAATACAAAAAAGTCTTATTGTTGGGCTAATTTGTTGCTTTTTAAAATGCTGATCTGCTTGTTTTACCTGTTAGACATACTTCATTTTACATAGAACAATTTTATTGGAATAATGTTTGTGAAGTAATTAAATAAGGAGAAATTAAACACGAATCACTGACCACATTAGCAAAAAGCAATAAGGGGTATATAAAAAAAGAAAGATTGTTTTGTATTTTCTAAAACGTTTTCTACACTGTAGATTATTACTGCTGGAAAAATTCTATTTTGGCATTTTTACTAACAGGAAAACGTAATGTTTTCTATTCTTGAATTGTATTTACTCAGTAAACATCTACTGTGTTAATTTAATCTCACATTTGGGTACAGGAAATGATAGCCACACAAAGAGGTTATCTTAAATTTAAGATAATTATTTACACCTTGACCAACATCACACTGCTGTTTTCCATCTCCTCTGGTGAAACCCTGATCAAACTGTTGATTCTTCCATATTTATGCTAATACTTTATAACCTGTTTGTACACTCAGTGGATGGAGTCATTTGTTGCAGTAAAATAGTTTGTTTTAGAAACATTCAGTCCCATTGCTCAAAACATACAAACCATGTGCTTGTTATCATGTGTTGAATTTTCAGTTTTTGATAACCTCTTTTGCAGCAGAAAGTCACTGACGCCTGCATTTTCATTTACTTTTCCAGGACTCTCCACTGCGCAGTAGCTCCAGCCCACCTAACAGCACAGGTAGCACAGCTGATAGTGATGGCTGGACCCCAAGACCACCAAACTCCTGCCCTTCACGTCCCACAAAGATCCCTCAGGACAGGAGCAGGAAACGCCCACAATCAGGACCCATGCTGTCCAGTCACCCCAAAAGAGATGTAAGCTGAACAGTTCTTATAATTAAGTCTCTGTGTTCATGCAGATAACTCAGACTAAATGTTTGCTCTCGTTTTTTTTATATCCATGCTTTGTTTCTTCTGCAGCGCACAATCACCACTCTGCACCCGGATGATCATTGGAAAGCTGATAAACTGAAGAAGAAGAAGCGGAGAAAGGAAAGGGAGCATCAGACTGGTGATGAAAGCAGGACACTGCAGACCCACTCGGCAGAGCCACAGGTGCAGCCCCCACTTGCCTTTGGTGGCAGGATGATCAAAGAAGAGCCTGAAGATGATTTCAGCATTCCCCTCCACCCCCAGTGCCTGCCCAGTCCTTCTCCCTGCAAGGAGGAGCCCAAGGAGGAACCAAAGGAGGAGCGCAGACACTGGGATGGTCGAGACCTTGAAGAAGGGGTGGTAAAGGTCCAGAAAGTGGAGGGCTTTTCAGGAAACCGAACCGTGTTCCGTCAGGGGAAGCAAGTGGTGTTCAGAGACGAAGATGGGTCGGGAGAGGATGAGGACATTATGGTCGACTCGGGTAAGCTCTTGTGCTACACAATGCTTTGAATGTTAAGTTACTTGAATAAAGCAAAACAACCGACTGTGTCCTGTCTCCTCAGATGACGACTCGTGGGACTTGGTGACGTGTTTCTGCATGAAGCCTTTCGCAGGCCGAGCCATGATCGAATGTAACAAGTGTAACACCTGGATCCACCTGTCGTGCGCCAAAATCCGCAAGAGCCACGTGCCAGAGACATATGTGTGCCAAAGCTGCCGAGACATACACGGACCCCTGGACGCTCGCCGCTCCCACCGTTCACGTGTAGGCTCACGCAAACACCTCCTAGACTGACGCCCTTTCCACTCCTGTTTGCCCTCCACCTGATGGACCTTTCATTAAAAGCAGGTCTCGCACCCTCCGGTTTCTGTCCTTCATGATCAGCCATGAACCCACGTTTTATATAAACACTCTGGTGGACCTATCCCAGAATCCATTCTCCCTTATGGAAACCGTTTGAGTGCTGTTTTAGATTATCTTGGGTTTGTTTCTGCTTCCTACAGACTTTGTGCGTAAGGCAATCACTGAATGGATTATCTGTCTGTAGATGACAAAAGAATAGCAGCACACTGCTACTGTTGGGACTTGGTACACTGGAAACATTTTGAACTGCCATATGTAGAGAATACCCTCACAACTGCCACCCACCATGGTGCATGCTGGGATTTATGGGTGAGATGGTTTGCACTTTTTCTCACTTTTTTTTATTTTTAAATATATCTGACATTTTGTCATGGAAACATGTACGTCTTTCTGATCAAACTGGATTTGTTTTCTCTAGGATGCCTCTATTAATGTTACAAACTAATTGTTTAAAATAAGTAAAGCTTTGTGTTTCTTGCTTCAGATGGTGCTATAGTATTAAGCTGAGGTATAATCCAGTAGAACAAAGATGTATGATAAAAGGCTAAGGTCTGCATCTGCTCCAGCTGTTCCTTTTCGTTGTTATTTATGACATTATTCAAGAATATCGAGGCTGTGAGCCCATTCATTTACCCCCCCCCCCCCCCCCCCCCCACACCAACCCCCCTCTTTTTCACTATTAAATTTTTTATAAAAAACACGAAAACAAAAACATATATTTTTTTTTA
>SSNR01000047.1:605409-626590 GCA_006937965.1 Callopanchax toddi | reverse complement strand
CACACACACACACACACACACACACACACACATACTTTACAAGCTGTCTTCCAAACTCAGCCTCTGAATCAAGAAATTAGTTGACTTTATACGGAGCTTTCACAATCTAAGTTTGCAGTTTTCAAACCTGTTTTTAAGGAACCAATGGAACACATTTTTAAAAAGCCAAATAACTTTGAAAATTCTGATAAAACAGCAGTTTTGAGTCGTTTCTAGTTGCCTCTGGTCTTCTGATTCTGCTACGTTTCACAACAGGATTGGAGTGTGATTCTAGTTCCCATAATTAACGGCTTCATATTGATGGCATCGTGCTCAGAGGCAAATATATTTCTATAAAGGAACTTTGAGGCTGTCCTGTTTGAGTGTTAAAATTAAAAAGTCAGAATTAAAGTAGTGCCTGGAGGAGAGAGGGATTCTTTTAAAAGTCCAGGTGTAAACTTGCACCTGAGTGTGCAGATCTTAGCCATCTGTTAGATGACAGGAGAGGAGATGCATGTGCCATCGTGAGTTGTCTCATTTAAACTCAGTGGTTTTAGGTCTTTTGCAAGATAAAGAAATGGAATATCTGCAAAATGGGGGAAACTGAAGAGCAGATTTCAGTCCCTTACTGCCTAATTTTCTTAGCAGTGTTCGCTTCCATTAAAAAAAAAAAGCAGATTTGACGGAAAATCTTTTGTAGGACACTTTGTTTTCCTAAAACTTGCTCCAATTTGGACAAAAGTTTTAAGCTTTGTTATTCCCGTGCCATCTGCTGTTGTGTCTGTCGGCGTGTAGACTGATTCATATTATTTCTGATTATATAAAAGCCATACTGTAGACAGATTGTAGACGCAGAACCTTTGAGTCTTAGTCCAGGATGGGGGTTTTACAATGCAGAATCAAGGACTTGACTGGGGAAACAACCACAATGAATGTTTAGTTTGTAAACACAAAGACTTTTCAGGAGTTTAAAGTGATGCATTTTATTTGTGTTTTCTCATCTTCTGGTATTTACAGACGGTTGTCTTAATTTGTACCACCAATCAGCAAAAGTTGTGAGGTTTTTCAGACTTTCTAAAAGAACTTGTTCATTTTCAGGACGTTGTTGGTCTTAAAGGAGAATCTGAAGACGCCTTCAGGCACCAATTCCAAGTTTTACTGTGCGTCTTAAAGGCATTGTTTTGGTTAATGTTAACAATGCTCATTGTGATAAGCTTGTTTATCCTGATCCTGGGTTGTCCTATCCCCTTACTGAGAAAGCGTTGTCTGTACTGTGTTGCAAAACTGTTTCTGTGAAACTATTGTAAAGTATTGTAAATAAAGAGGTTCCATTTTAGCCTGATGAGTTTTGTTGTTTTTCTTTAATATCACAATGTTCATTTGCAGAGTCAGTGATCCCTTTAAAGTGCTTCTGTAATCAGACGCTACATCTGCTCTTATTCCATATTTATTGTTATCTTTACAGGACGGAGCGCTGGCTCCTTTCAACCATACATAACATTTACATAATGCGAGTCCATTTGGGTGATGGGCTGGAATGTAAAAAGTGAAGGAGCCGTTTCTGCTCGCCTCATGGTGGCAGAAGGGACCAGATGATCTGACCAAACACCTCACAGCACATTTAGAACAAAGACTGGACGAAATACTAAAGAGTTAGTGCAAAATGGCTGCTGCAGAAGTAACTCCAACACGAGGCCAGTTTTACACGTTAATCTTTTTCAGTTAAACTGCTACAATTAAAAGTTTTCAGCACCATGTTAAGTAGCCTCATATGTGCGATATGCATTACATTTAGTGCAAAATATAACTTATGCAATAAAATTTAGGTTTTTCTTTAAGCCTACTTTAGTGTTCCTAATAATGCTAAGGATTCCCTATAGTTCATTAAATAGTTCATCCCCCCAAAAGGAAAAAACAAAACGTCTGAGATGTAACTAGCTCTCTGTTATTGCACAATCCATCTACCAACAGATGGACCAATCAGATAGGAAGTAAAATCTAATTAAACTGGCCTAAATGAGAGCTTTACTGTGCAGCTGAAATTAAAATCTTTAAGTGCTACGACACTTGATTGTTCATCAGCAGTTGAGCGTTTTGTGTGCCGTTCTGCTGAGAAACCAGTTACAGCAGAGGTCAAATAGTGTGTGAATTAACCATAAAAAAAAAAAAGACTGCGATAAAAATCCATCTGTGATTCTGCTATGTATAGAGCAACAAAACATATAAATAAACCAGTTTTAGTGGAGCTCCACTGCAGCAAAGCTACATGATGCAGTTTTTATAGTTAAACCTGTTTTTCCCCCTCACTGCATCGCCACTACAATTTAATATTCACTAAACATAGTTGGGGTTTAAAATCCACGCTATTTAGTTACCACTGGCTTTGTGCCTGATAGACGTGCACGTGCACATCAGCCACGTACAAACTGTAACCTTCATCATATCAAAAACTATTAGAGGAAATTCAGTTTTGGCTCTGACTCCTCAGAAATGATCAATAAACACAGAAACAAATTAAATCCAAGCTGGATTTCTGCCTCTCAGCTGCATTTTACACTATCAAAAATCTATGAGCAAAATAAAAACCTGTCTGGTTTTAGTTGGATCAGAAGGCAACTCTTACTTATCCTCCTTGTCTAATAATAAATAAATCTTTTCACATTTTTCTTCACAGTTAATAAGTTTTAAGTAACCTATACTACACCTATAGTAACAGTGACTGGCATCACAAAAAGCTGCTGCCATGTCACTAAAATAATATCGCAAATTTGGATAAAACAGTCTTGAACATGAACCAAAAACATGATCTCAGCCAGTCCTCAGTCCTGATGAGCCTCAGGCACACTGACATGCAGTCCTGCACAGCGTCCGTACCACAAACCTCTGCCTGAATGACTTAATTATACTCAAAACTACCAGAGCGACACTCATAAAGGACAAATAATACAATGATATAGTGTTAAAGATAATTCCTTTGCATATGCTTGACACTACAGAGGGGAAATCATCATATCATCAGCACTAATCAGCCCCTCTGTGTCCTACAAATATAAAACTTAAGTTCAGGACTGTCGTCGGATCTCCCGCGGCGGACAGATATGTGAGCAGGAGCAGCCAAAGAGGGTAAAACTCAGAGCTGACTCAGCTGGACCCGAAAACTGGCCTTCAGGAAAGGAAGGAGTGGATAGGCTTGTGAAACAGACTCACTAATACAAAGACCGAGGAGAGCTACAGCAGAGAGACAAACTTATGTTTGATCTGTCCCTTCCAGTCATGGGGTTTCTTCTGTCCACACGGAAGTCTGTTTTTATCTTCACCTGCCCTCCAGTACTCCTACAGCTTTTAGGACTCGGACTCAATTCTGTGAGCTGACAAGACAAAACAAAAAAAACAATTTACATATGTTTGCAAGCACAGACTGCAAGCTTGAGTAATGCTGTAATTATCATGCAGCTCCGTGAGTCAGAGGTAAAGTGGCTGCATACTAACATTGCTTGGGTATCCGTAGCGGCTCGGTGTCTGCTGAGATGACTTGATGCATGACACCTCTGAACTGGTACAGTAGTTTCAGGCTCTTTTCCTCTCCAACACAGGGGTCGTAAAAGCCCGGCAGCCCTGCCTGCACACAGAGATATGAGCTGTTCGCATGCAGATTTACAGAAGCTTTCAGTACACGCCGTCGTTTGGTGAAACACACCTTAGACGCTTCAGTGAGGATGAGTTTGGAGTCTTTGACCAGGCACTGCAGTGGCACGGTGACATCAATCACCTTGGCTTTTTCCTGCTTCTGGTTGGTGTCGGACACAAACTTTCCATACCAGGCGTTCAGGATGATCAGACCTAGATATTAATTGGCAGGAAATTTAGCACCTTCTATTATTAGGTTCACATTTCCACTTAAAGATAAAAACTACAAAACACTTCACACACAATAAGAGGGAAACACTTCCCTAAATGACAATTAATGTCGATAAACATCCAGTAATTGTTGATCTGCTGGATTTCATCACTTGAACTTCTCACTTCAGGCTCGTATAACTTGAGTATTTTTAATAACGGCTCACTTCCTAACCCACTTTTTCTTCAGCTCAGCTCTCAGTAAACTTTTCAGACACCTTCCTTCCCTAAACTTGTTAAGAATGACCTTTTCCTTCAATGATCACAATCAGTTCTGGTCCAGATGTAACAATACAACCCCAAACCATGATAGTCCCACCACTGTGTTTCACAGGGGATGGGTGTTTTTTTTTTTAGCTGATTTGAGGGACAGGTTTAAACTAACTGAAAATGTGAAGAATTATCTTTTTGGGGGTGGGGTTCCAACTTTCTCTGTCTGCAGGTCTGACATGCACACTACTCCTGTTCAGAGTTTTCCTGATCAACACTAGATTTCAACAACTTAGAAGTTCCATTAAGGCCAAACTACTGTGCCTAAAGTACACAATCTGTTCAGCTGTGGGTTCAAAACTTTATTATATATACTTACTTATAACTTAATTTCAAATTAACACGTGATTAGTAGTATTTTATATAGCATCAATGTTTCTAATAAATACCTGATCAAGTATAAGATATAATATTTTATAACATGCCATGATACGGTCTTGTCTGAATGTTTTTAGGGGCAGATTGATGCAGAAATATTATTTTAAATGCTGAAAAGTTTAAAATGTTTAGTCACCACTGCTATGGGAAGGTGGTAATTATGACGCTCTGTTTAAGATAGAACAATTCAAACTGATATTTTTACAAATAATCTGAGGTATAAAATAAATAAAATGTCCTCCTTTAGCCATGTTGTGGTATGATAACGATCTTGTATAACCATGTAGGTATCTTAGCTCTTTAGAGGGGTCTGAACACGTTTATAAATTAGCATTTTAAATAATCATAAGCATGTAATGAACATGGATCATAATTAGGACGCTGAGAGATTTGTTTGGATCAAACCAGTGTGTGTTCTTGTGTTTAACCCACAGAGGTGGTCTCTAACAGCAACCCTGACTTGCTTCACAGCCCCAGATGATAGAAGTCAGACAACCAGGATTCTTGCACCACAGAATATTACCCAGCGTTGACAGCGACAAAGATAAATGCATCTGAATTACACTTTTGGATTTCCACCAAGTCTGGACGGGCTCCAAACTGAAAAAGCTTTTATTTCTCACCCTGATGTAATGTGTGTGTGTGTGTGTGTGTGCCCTCACCCATCTTGGATTCTTCTGCTTCTATGATTCTCCTCACAGACTCCTGCATCAGCAGAACCTGTGGAGGCGCCAAGAGAGAGAGAGAGAGAGAAAGGAGAAGAAGAGGCAAAAGGAGGAGGAGGAAGAGGGGGTGAAGGAGAGGAGAACATTACAGGATGGATGAGAATCGGTCAGGAGTTCAAAATGAGGAGAGATGACCTTATAAACAGTGATCAATTATGTCCCACACACAATGAAAAAAATAACTAACCCAAAACCCCTCCATTTCTGCTCCTGGGTACTTACAGCAGACTCTGCCTCCTGCTTCTTCTTGGCGATGTCTGTGGCGGAGCTTTTTCTCTGCAGCTCCAGCTCTCTGGGAGGTACAAAGCAGACATCAACAACAAACCACTGGGACTCGCTGGAGGCTTTCGCTGATGGCAGCACAAGCATGAAAGAAGCCTCTCAGAGCACTCATAAACTGAATGCAAACTGTTTACCTATATTAAAGGTTTAGACAAACATTTATGGCCCAAAGTGTGAAATAATTACGCAAAACAAACCAAATGAATGATAGGGGGTCTTAGGGATTATCAGTAATTGGTCAAAAAAAAGAGCTCAGTTTCTAATAAAGTAAATTTAAACAGGGACTCAGCTGAGATGATCTGGATTAAAGTGATTCTGGTTGAGGCAAACAAGGTTTACTCACTGCTCTTTTTGAGCTTTGGTGTACGGGATTATGATCAGTCTGTGGATGGCCATGTACACCAGGAGAGGTCCCACGGTGGCATAGAAGACCGCGCTAGGCAGCAGCTGATCCGTCAGGTGGACTGGAAACAGGTACGTCTGACTAGCACGAGCCAACCTGTACAAAAACACCAGCACGAGCTTAAACACACACACTCTCCCTCTCTCGACTAGAACTCAGAGAGACGAGCACACACAGAGAGGGGTGAGATCATATCTTTGGGTTCGTACTTGATCTTGAGCGTGACTCCCTGTGGGACACCGATGCTGACGGTGGCTGACAGAACACTGTGTCGGCTGATCTTCCTCTCTGCTCCGTACTCCACCACGGTGCCAAACCAGCCGGATCTGTGAACAGAAGAACGCTAGGGTAAATTTTTAAAAAAGGTAGAAAGAAGCAGATGCTTTAAAAAATATACATAGAAACCATTTAATTTGAACTGATTATCAAAATCCAGGGAGCAAATAGACAAAAAAATCTCTTCAAAACAGCATCAATTCTTAAAGGTACACTAGGACAAATCATGGATTTTATAGGATTGTAGTGAATTTTATGATTAACCAGTTGAACCGAACTGGTGCTAATGGTCATTATTTTCTCATTCAGGTAGAAACAGTCAGAAACTGAAATAGAATCAGCTGCAGGAGGCTTAAAGATGGGCAAGGAACAGGAAAACTGCTACCAAGATGAGGTTGTGTACACTGTAAGACTGAGCACAACAGGACAGGGTAGTTTGACTGTATCAACGTTTCTTCAGTGCAAAAGTTTTAAAACGCACTCAGATTTCAGATTGTTTGACGAAACACAAGTCAAGCTTGGTGCAGTAAACACAGCATGTTTCCATCACTCTGAAATACAAAGATATCCACCTTATTAAAAAATAGTTAACATATTAACCAGTGAACAAACATTAACTTTCTCCACAGATAATGTTTCATCACTAAAATTGTCTTACAAACAGCTTGATTTGATATAGTTATCTTTTTCTGGCGACATACTTGACTGAGCCTTTCACTTTGGTCTGATCTTCATCCTGGAACTTGTACTGGTAGCTCATCATCAGGTAGGAGTGAAGCACACCCAGCTAGGAGTCAGATGATACACAACAGATTGTAAAAAAATTTAAAAGAAAGAAAAAACATGAATTACGATCCCATTTGTATCAGTGTTCACCTGCAGAGCTAGAGTAAAATGGCTGCTTTTTGTGTCTCGGACCAGGCTGGTAGTCATGGCGCTGTTGGGCCCCCAGCGCCACTGAAGGTAGCCCATAGTGTTCTGGTCCAGGTGGCGTGCCGTCATCAGAGAGCAGCTCGGCCGCAAGCCTCGAGGAGAGAACTGCAAACCGCACTGAGCTGTGAGGAAACTGAACAGAGAAATGACAGTGAAAAGAGGAATAAGCTGTTCTTACATTACCACGGCACTTAGATATTTTAGTACTCAAACAACAGAGCCTTACCACCGTGGAGTAATATTACGAAACACTTTTAACCCAACGAGAGGTCCCAGTATGTCTCCTGCACCAAACTCCGCCTGCAGACAGCAAAGGAAGAAGGCTTAAAATCAAGTCACTGACTTCTTTCAAAAAAACAACTTTGAAAAGAATCATTGTGTATATTTGTGTGTACCTCTCCCCAGCCTTTTGCTGACATAACTCTGCGTACAGTCATGTTAATGTTGCCCCCTCCGCTCCCATTGTGCGTAGAAAGTGAACCAGACAGAATCGCTGTATCAGTATTCGTCAGAGGAGCCTAAAGAAAGACAGGAAAGCTTTGCACTGTCACAAACAAAGGTTTGTGTGAAGGTGGACAAAGAAAGCAAACAGTTTGATTTTGTACCTCTATAGACTGAGATATATGCATCTTATTGATTTCTATATGAGGAAAGCCTCCTCCTGGCATCTCCTCAAAGTCCTCATCGTAACGGTCGAACAGGTCTGTTGCATCCACACCAACACTTATAGTTCCCTGAATAGTGTGATAAGAGTCAGGAAAAGAGATAAGGTTTATTAACAATCTATAGCAGCTGGAGAGAAAAAGAAATGCAAGTCAAAACTGAGTCATGCTACAAACTCAACTGCATAAAAGTGACCTAAGAGAGAGAGAGAGGAAATGAGAGACTGAATGAACCTTGGGGTTTGTTCTTTGCTGCAGTCTTCTCTCTTCTCTTTCTCTCTGTAGCTTTTCATACTCCTCTCGAATTTCTGCTGGTGTCCTCTTCCTCTCTACCACCTATCATCAACATAAAGTTTGTGTCATTAAGGTGTACAGTGAAGCAGCCAAGCCACTCAAGTATTAGAGGACATACCTCCCAGCCTTCCACCTCCAGCCCTTTCTTCCCAAAGATGTCATAGATGGCCCTGGAGTGAGGATCGCTCAGCACTGAGGGTTAAAAAGGCAAATTACCGATCGTTACCATCAAAAGGACACACAACTATTAGAAAACTAATTTGCATATTGTCCACCACTCCATACCTTCATAGGCCTGGTGAACCTGGTTGAAAAGCTGCTCTGCTTGTTGTTTGAGTTCAGGATCTCGATGTTTGTCTGGATGATAGAGCATACAGAGCCTACGGTACGATGCTTTCAGCTCCTCTAGTGTAGCCTGTGACAGGAGAGAGGACAGGAGTCACTCCTTCACTTCCACATTTTAAAAAATCATGACAAATACTTTAAAGCAATAAAGTCAACATGTGTGAGGTAGAATCTTTAAAAAATTGAGAAAAAAATTAATTTAACCTTAAAAAGGTAGAATCTCAAATCGTTTTCATTAATGTTTGCATCCAATATTAAGTAGCTGAGAAATAGCTACCATTTATGAATCTGAATGTATTATGATATCATCTCTGTCTCTAACTCCTGAATAGAACAACTCATGTCTGTTAAACTGCCTAATTTTTGTAGAAAACCGAGATTCAAGATGATGCAAATTATTATAGTCCTAATTATTTCAACTACCTCGTCCTCTCACGTAATGACACTATCACGTAAATCGTGTAAAATACTGATTTACAGATCCTGCTAATCAACATGGCTCTGAGTGAATCTGTAGCATCAACTGTTCTCAGCCTCCCGGCTAACTGAGCCTTAACTAAACCGGAGGACGGCGCACCGACTGCTGACCACTTGTTTACAGACTTTCACCCTAAAATAAACAACAAGTCCTACCTCCTTCCTCACGTTGAGTAGAGAATAGTAGTCCTGAGTGTTAAAGTCAAATTCATCTTCTGTAGACGCCGCCATGTTTTTGCGTTACACCAATCTGGCTCCGCCCACCTCCTCAGTGTTCTGGAAGCTCATTGGTCAACTGGTCAGGAGCTCAGCGGCTGTATTGTCGCCCTCTGCTGGTTAAAATTAATATAATGCAAAATAATTTTACATCACAGAGAAAAGAAAGGCAAGCCGACGAGGCATGACTTCGATTAGTAAAAACATAAATTTAAAATGTATCAATTTTTTTGTTCACATTGGCTCGTAAAAACAGAAATAGATTTTTAAAAATTCAATGTAAGACAAAGACAACCAGAGTAAACACAAAACGTGATAAACTTATTTGGTCAACACCCTTGGAAGCAACAACTAGAATCAAATGTTTATGATAACTGATAATGAGACTCTCTGGATGAATTCTGTTCCATTACTTTTTGCAGGTTTGATTTAAATCAGGCACATTGGACAGTTTTCCAGCATGAGTGGCCTGTTTAAGGTATAAGGCTGGACATTCTCCGTCAGAGTTTTCTGGTAGAGAGCAGAATTCATGGTTTCATCAATTACAGCCATTCGTCCAGGTCCTGAAGCAGCAGAGCAGTCACAAACAATCACACTACCTCCACAACGTTGTTATGATTTACCTTGAAACTGTCCCTCATTTGCCATTAATATTATTATATTATATATTATCATTATTGTTATTGAAATCTGTATGGGCGTAAATATTTATTCACATCCAGGCAGATCAGTTTAGGATTTAACAAACTATTTAAAGATACCTTATTGTTGATTATAGTACAAAACAGATGCAGTAAGTTACTAATCCCTCCCTGATCGTACATCACTGTGTTGTCAAGTCAAAATGTTTGACACCCACTTCACAAACAAACAAACAAATGTAAATATAATCTAGAATCTGAGGTTTATAGATCAGGTATCTTCTCCTGCTTGGATCTCCTTTGTCTTTGCACTAAAGGACAACTCAGAGCAGACAAACCATTTAAAAGCGTCAGAGAGGATTGTCCCTAAAACACAAGGCTTTGCCGCAAGCCCCGCGGCAGAGTAGCAGTGTGGGCTGGGGACGGGAACACAATGGTACCAGTTAAGCCCCGCTATTTAGAAGGGATAACAAAGAATAAAGCGTTTGAAATCTAAATAACCCTTTGGATAGGACAGCGTGACGGGCGTAATCTCAACTTTCTGAGGCGAAATTGTATGAAAGATTTTACGATTTGCTGCCAGAGACTGAGTAAAATGAGAGTGGAGGCATGTTTTCAGTTTTCCTCTGACCTATCATAACTTCTGTTTAAAAACTGAGAAAAAGACAGGCGGTGAGAGGACACAGTTTGTGTAGGCGCGTGTGGAGCTGTCCTTTCAGCACCACAGCAAATGACAGCGCCCGCTCTGGCCCACGCGCGTGTAAAAAGAACCCCCAAAAAAGTGTCTTTCAACCGATTCTGTTCATTGAAATTCAGCAGGGGTTCATAATTTATGGCTAGACCTTACATCGCATTTTCTCATCAGTCCGCTGGGTTTGCATGCGAAAAAAATATGAGCGCGCGCGCGCGAGTGAGAGAGTTTGTACGCGCGTGTGTGCCAAAGTTGTGCGTGCGTCTGTGTGAGGGAGAGAAAATGATGATGAGCATGATGATGATGAGGAGGAGGATGATGCTGTGGGAGGCTGTCAAGGTGTCCTCCAATACAGACGTTGTTCTGTGATGTGAGAGTGAGAGAGAGAGCGAGGAAGAGCGCGCGTGAACACGAGGAGGCGTGACCAACGGGAAGAAGAAGAGAGGAAGGAGAAGTCGCTGTATGGCAAGGCGTTGTAGCATATAGTCAAACCAACGTTCTCGTCTCGAATTACTTGTTTTAATAAAAGCTTTCATCCATATAGTCTGAGGTAAAATAATAGATGTCAAAATTGCAGTCAGACTAGAAGAAATTTGCAGATATAAGTTTTCAAAATTGAGATTAAAAACTAGATTTATTTTAATAGCCATCATTTTACTGCAACAGTTTTTATGACTCTATTGCATCCCATCAGGTTTTCATTAAAAGTAGCTGTGGTTACATTTTAATCAGTCTATTTAGTCTGAAATAGCTTTTTAATATCAGTTTTTAATATTGATCATGACAGTCCTCAGCTACATTTTCTGCTCATCTCATTTGTGAGTTGACCCTGGTGACAGTATTGACCCTGCAGGGTCAATACAGAGACAAGAGTAAAAAACAACAATAGACTTTTAATCTAACACACATCTTTGGACTGTGGACATAAACTTTGAAAAGCAAAAGCAACATTAACCACTGCACTTCCATGTATATGGAAGAGTATCTGCTGTGTGATTGTAGTAACAATGAGATCTGAAGGATGAATTTTTCCAGTTGAATTTCATGATCATTCTAATAGAGTATAGAATTTTTGTGGATTTCTGTAGATGAAAACCCAAATGAATGGGAAAGGGAATGTGTGTCATATATCCTAAAGCAACCCAGGTCCTAGAGGTCCAGCCTCCTGTGTGTTTTTATTGGTTCCCTGCTTCAACACCTGAAGAAGCTACTTAATTCAGATCAGGTGTGTTGAAGCAGAGAATCATCTCCAACCTGCAGGACAGTGGACTGCTGAAAGAACACTGTACGTAAAATGTTAATTATGAATAGGAAGAATGGCATTCTGGGTAGCTGGATTCTTTTTATTTGGCTGTGGCACAGATAGTTTTGATTATATGGTATATTTGCTTGCGAGCCTTCATCCCGGACCCCCCGCTGTCAGTCCTCTTCCTCTCGACCAATAGCGTCTCTGAACGCGGCAGGCTCGCCCCCACCTCCCCTCTATCTTAAACCCGCCCCCCTTCCTTGAGCTGTCCTCTCTGTGCACGCGCGTGGTCCTCCCCACCACCACCACCGCCGCCGCCACCCCTCCCTCCAACACTAGGTCGAGTCGAGGAGGAGGAGGAGGAGGAGGAAGAGGAGGAGGAGGAGGAGGGATGAGGCGCGCGGCGGAGGGGAAATGGCTGCCGAAAACAAGCCGGAAGGTAAGAAGGAATAACGGCTTTTATTTGAGGCGGCGGAGTCCGGATATTGTGGCTCCGGACGAGGCGACGGAGGGGACTTTTAGCCCGAGAGGAGGGCAGAGATAACGGCAGGGCTTTCCCTCTCCTCTCCGGCCCCCGTCCCGAAAACACGGCGGCTGGTGCTGAACCAGCGACTGTGAGCATCTCGGTTAACCGACAGCAGCTTAAAAAAAAAAAAAAAAACACAGGGAGAGTTGTGTTGTCGACTCGAAATTCCCCCTTTTTATACATGTAATTATCATTTCCCCCCATGAGCCATCCGTTGTTTCAGCGTTTTCCTCTGAGCGAAAGGGATGAGGAAGGATGAGAGAGGTTCACGCTGAAGGAATTCAGATGCTCCGTGCGCGCGCGTGTGTGTGTGTGTATATGTGTGTGTTTATCCTGCTCTGTGTGTCTCTTAAAGCGTAAAATAGACCACTGAAATGCAGATTTTTCTTCCCTGACAGGCGCGCGACCTGCCCGACCAGCTGTGTGTTCATCTCGTCTCAATAGCACCGGTGTGTTCTGGCTGTTTTAGTGTTCTTTTCTGCGTGTTTATGTTTATGTGCTCCCTGTGCTTTTGATGTGGTTGCTAAGGCGCTGAAGGTGAGAATCCGGCTGTATTTAGGTTGGCACGGGGGTGGCGTGCATGTGTGTCAGTTTTAGGTCAGATTATGGATGGATCTAGTTTATTTGCTCTTTTAACTAAAGTCATAAACGCTATATTTATGTCGGCCAGCTGTTCTGTTCATTCATCAGCTCATGTTGGTAGTATAATCTGTTTTAACTCATCCAGCCAGTGTGTTTTGATCACCTCTTGTTTTAATGTTTAGGTATCTTGAAAGTTAAGAGATGCATTATCTTAAAAAAAAAAAAACTTCTTAAGCCATCAAAAATAGTCATTTATGAGACACCTGAAAGCTTAAATGGCATAAAGCAACAAAAAAATCCTTAAATTTATACAAAGTCCTGCAGGAAATAGTTTTAACGCTCTCTCCACTGGGGAGCAATGCTGAGCAAGAGTTCTCCAGGGGGCAATTTCTGGTTAACAAACAGAAGCATACATTCCTAAAACATATTTCAGCCATACTTCAACACAAATATACATGTGTGCAATCGAGCATGCTGCGTGTTGCCAGAGGCAGAGGGAAGGCCGTGGGTTGAGAGTCCCGTTGCTTGAAAAGACTAGAACTAAAGACGAGAGAGAAAGGCCCATGGGCAGTTCGGGAAGCACTCTACTGCATGAAAACAAAAAAACGCCCCCTTCTGCTTGTATACAGGCTCACACATTCGCGGTGTGAGAGATTTTTGGCCCCCTCTTCTCTGTTATACGTAGAATGGATGTAATAATTTACAAGCCTCAGTCATGCTGACTGAAAGCCAAATGAGTCTCGGCGACGAAGCCAGGAGACAGCCATCCAATCTTTCCATTCCCTGACAGATGTGTGCGTGTGCTTGTGTGTGTGTGAGATGGCGAACACCAGTGGGCAAGAGAACGACATCCACCACCATATAGCCTGGAAGACCATCTCCCTCTGCACTGGTTGGTCTACTTTGTATCATAGCAACAGTGGTCAGGGAAACAGAGAAATGATGAGAGAGAAGAGAAACTAAACCTGGGTAGAAGTTAGTCACACACATGGAGGCAGCGTATCTGCTGTGGCCAATCGATCTGGGGACACAATGGATTCAAGTTAGTGGAACAGAAAATGGATCAGCCCACATGCACTTTGCTCGGAGTTTTGTTTCTGGGCTTTAGGGGAGGAAGAATGAGGTGAGGGGTACAGTTGTCAAAAAAAAAAAGAAATCTGGAATGTTTCTTAAATTTGCCCTCCCTGCCTTATTTCTCTCTTTTTGTAGGACTGAAGAAGATAAGAAATCCAGAGCGAATGGTCAGGATCGCTGTTGGTTACACCGGACACACCCCTCCCAAGAGTGACGACACCGACGCCAACAGTAAGAGACGCTCTTCACACAGTTAATGCGTCTTCGTGTGAGGGTGTTTAAGTGCCACACACACATACACACATTCGTCTGTAGCACAGGGTGACTCTGGGAGCAAGTATAAAAGCCTTCTGGCAGAATGATGTGATGTGGGAACTGAGGTCTCCTTCTCATCTGTCCTGTAACAGATTACACACACACACACACACACACACACACACATGCAAACACACACAAACACACGCTATCTCTGTGTTTCTCTGCTGAGACGTCATAACAATTCAGCTCTGTCACACGTTGTGTTTATTCATGCATGCCAGTGCAGTATTAGTGCATGCACACACACACTTATCCCTACAGAAGGCAGGGCTTACTTCGACTATCAGTAGTTTATTGTCATACTTAATCTGTACACTTGGCATTATGTATCTATAATCCTCAATGGGCCTTGTTAAACTAGAAGTGAGATGGAGTGTGTAATCTGTGTGTGTGTGTGGTTGCTGTGTCATGTTAGTGGGATTATAAGGGCAATAATGGCTTTGATTGGTTATTGATTCCAGATGTAGGAGGGGCAGATGTGCCCTTGTTAGGGGGACAAATTGGAGGCAAATAAAGAGATGTAAGGAGGAGTGAACAAACATGCTGTCCAGTGAGCTGAAATACACACACATACACACACACACAACCATCACCTCAGCAAACATAGCAAGCATCACCCCAAATGTCTCGTTCATTTGAAAAGAGCAGATGGCCTCACACTTAGACTAGACCTGAATAGAATAGAATAGAATAGAATAGAATAGAATAGAATAGAATAGGATAGAATAGAATAGAATAGAATAGAATAGGATAGAGTGATCTCTTTGGGGTGGGTGTTTGATTTAAGCTGGAGCTTCTTGAGCCTATCCCTGTCTCCTATCTGTTCTCACATCCCAGCCGGAGGATTACTGGAGGAAAAGTTTATCAGCAGAATGATAAAATTAGCATGCACGCTCATCTTTCCGTCCCTCCTCCCCCTCTGCCCCCTCCCCTGCTCTCTCTCTCTCTCTCTTTTTACTCACCCCCTCCACCCCCCAATCTTCTCCCTGCCCCGGCTCTCCCATCCCTCTATCTAGCTGCTGTGCAATGAGCCTTTCTTTCTGTCACATTAATTTCATCTTGAAAAAAAAGGGAGAGGAGGGGGGTAGAAAATGTGAAAATTTCCCCTGACGCCTCCTAATATCAGTGGGGGGAGAGCTAAGAGTTGCATTTGGAGCATTTTTTACTGAGTAGAGTTTTATAATTAACTGACAGCCATCTCACAAGGGCATTGGCTTGTTTCTGTGTTAAATATGGAGATGACAGTTTTATGGCTAAAATATTCATCAGATAGAGGCGCTTCTTCTGTGTGATTACAGTCTAAATTGTGGTATTTGATGGGCCACCAATGCAATGTTTCACTTTGGTCAAACAAGTTCACTTTTCAGAACATATTCGCATTAGGATTCAAGCTTTGTCACACTTTTGGGCTATTTTTTGCAAAATTTGCAAGTCAGTAAAGTCACTGGAATTCGTGGGTTATTTGTGAGGGGCTTGTCCAATACGATCCAGGCACAAACACAGCTTTATTATCCCACAAACTATATTCAGAAAACAAGACACCAGTTCCATTCAGAGTATTTTTTTAAACAGATGGAGATAGATTCAAGTTTAAAAAATACTGTGCCCCATTCTCTCTTGCTATAAATCCAAGTTAACTCTTCGGAGGTGTTAAAGCCCATTAGCATTCAAGAAATCTGCAAAGCTGGTGTGCAGGCCGTTCCTGATCAGCAGGGAGAACAAATGTAAGGATGTTCGGGTGATGATCGGGTCCATGAAGGTGTGTTCTGAAAAGGATTCTGCTCCCAAGGTCACTACTGAGAGTGGAATAAAAAAGTCCATTCTGGGACAAAAACAGTGACGTGTTTTCTTTGATCGGCGTGTGTGTTTGTATGTGTTTGCGCCTGTTTGCGCATGTGCAACGGGCTTGTTTGATGTGCTAGTTCTGGTACATTTCAAAGGCAAGGCTGTGATGAGAATCCTTCAGAACAGCAGGGTAAGTGAGGAGAGGGGAGGAGAGGAAGGGGGGGTTACAGCCAGGAGGGGTGGGGTTTAGATGCTGATTGGCATTCATAGCAGAGAGGCTGGAGTGCTGCTAAAAAAGAAATTAGGCTTTAACTAAGCTGCACCATTCAGCTGTTTAACTAAGCTGCTGCACAGTTCAGCTGTTTGAAATTCTGTCTTCTCAGGCCTTCTATTAATAAATGCATAATTGATTAGGGGGAGCATACGTGCCAGAACACGCTTCCTTACTGACACACACACACACACACACACACACTCCTCTTAACAATCACACGCATACATGCTCTATTCTTGTCCTGCAAGAAAGAAAAACCTCCTTGTGTATATTTATGTTTTTTTTAATGATTTTTTAATTGTTTTTGCTTAAATTTCCATTTTTTCCTTGATTAAATGCATCTCTCTGGCTCATTCTTTCTCTCCGCCTGACCCTCCCACCTTAACCATTCCTGTTTTCTCTTGCTTTGTCGTCCACCCCCCAGGTAGATTATAAGTGCTATTCTCCTGGGGGAGTCGTGAATGGATGCCCTCCGCTTATCAAAAACCTTTGAGTTCTTGCTCACTTGGACTTCTGAGTTGCACGCCCGTTGGGCACACACACACACACACACACACACACACACACAGACACACACACACACACACACACACACACTAACAAACAGGGGCACATTCATACCTGGATGTGTGTGTGTGTGTGTGTTGGGGGGGGGTCTTTGTGCGGGTATTTATAACTTAACTGCTCCTATTGAATATTTGGGTGATCCACCTTGTACTGCAGTGGGAAAAGAGGCACAGTAAAAGTAGTTTCACTGGTAATTCAGCACCAACAAGCGTTTTTTTGCTGACAGGAGGGATTTTCTTGAAGCTCCCTCTAAAATATTATTATCATTGTAGGAGGTGTAGGCTTTGTTCAAAGGCAAATAGTGTTAGCAGCTGTTAGAGGTATCAAACCTGGACTTGTTGAGTAAGGGGAAATTAGAGCAGTACGCATTACGAGGAGTTAAATGATGCCATGGAAGTCTTTTTTTTTTTTTACATGCTGCGGTTAGGCTTCCCCATCATTCTAAATAGTGCTTCACTGCCCATCCAATGGCTGCTGGTATGTCCAGAGACATAATCTGAACTTCAAATTAAACATCACCTGCCCTCAGCTTGTGACTCTCCAACTCCTGTACAAAAATAGTTTCCTCGCAGGAGCAGCTATTCTGGGATTCTCCACTCCATTACCAAACTGTCTGTATAACACAGTGGAGAGAGAGCATTGCTTTTAACAAGGATAAGAAATGCCCATGTGACTGGTCGGTCGTTGTATTTACCAACCCCAAATGCACAGATGATGTATGCTAATGGATTCTTTCTTAATCCAGATCTGTTGTCTGGATGGACTCAAGGTGCACCTCCACCTGCTGTCCGAAAGTAAAAGCTCTGCCGTTCCCTCGGCGCATTAAACACTGTTTTTATAAAATGCTGCTTGATAATAAGTTTTTGTTGAGCTATTTCTTTAATTAGAAATAGCTCACACTGTCTGAGCAGAAAGCAGCTGAACCTTGATTTGGTTCTCCTGGATGTTTTATCTCTCATCCAGGAGCTTTCGTTAGCTCATTGGACTTCGGAGGAAAGCTGGTTTCAACAGCCAGAAAGCTGCCTCCGGCTCCTGAACATGGATTACCGTGACCTGGATGACTCAGAATCTACTCAGACAATTAGAAATAACACGCTTTCTGGGCAATTCAGACTCTTCGCTCTAACGTCTCCTTTTGCTGTTGTGCCAAAAAAGAATCTCTGTCGTATTTCTAATAAATTAAAAATGTCTCAACGGAGAACAAGGTGGACCCAAATTAATTAAAGCATATGTCTTTCATGAGGCTGAAAATATGTTTTATGCAACAAATGACTTCACATGTTTAGTTATTTTTGATACTCCACAACGAAAATGTGTATGAGTTCTTTTCTCAGCCAGCTCAACAGATGGTTTGTATTCTTTTCTCGCAATTTGTCTGTCAGATTGGAAATATTTTTCTTCTTCCTGTTCCTCGTTTATCTTACTTTATCTCGCTCCTGCTCCCTTCAACCTCCCTCCCATCCCTCCTCCCCTCCTCTCCAGATGAGCCAGGCCAGTTAAAGATCTACCTTCCCAAGAAGCTGCTGGAGTGTCTACCCAAATGTTCCTCTCTGCCCAAGGAGCGCCACCGCTGGAACACCAACGAGGTGAGGATGAGACTCGCTCAGGAGGGAGATCTCCGCTGCAGAGAGATAAGCAGTGGTGCTTTTTTTTTTTTTTTTTTGCGGGTGACTCATATCTAAATAATGTCACATTTAGAAACAGAGAGGAGGTAAACAATGGTGGCTTTTTTCAGTATGAGATCTTAAAACTATGACAGGAGAAGAACAAATCTGAAAGCAAACATCACGACTGAAATCCCTTTATTCTATATCTGTAGTTAAAAAACAACAACCCTGGGATAAGTTATTGAGGCTAAGAGGTTGGAAGCTAACCAAAACGAGGCTACAGAATAAAGGTTTCAACAGTTGAGTGTTAAAATAACCCCTGTAAGCAGTTTGGTATTGATTTTTATTTGGGTCAAGAAGAATATAGATGGTAAACAAAGTGTGAACAAGGTCACGATGATAAAACTTGTTCATCTTGCTGAATAAGGTCATGAACTAATGTGTTCAGTTATTTTATGTTTGTTTCAAAATGTTCATGTATAAAAAAAAACCCAAACAAGTCAACAGTTTCAAGTGGTCCAGTCAGTATTACGTCATAAAATAGCTGCTTTTCAGTTAGTATTCAATAAATAAGAAACTGGTTCATCATCAAAGCCGAGTCCAGCAGGCATCAGTATAGAAACAGCTGATCAGACTGGGATTGATGTCATTATAAAGGTATTTTCAGGTTGTCTCAAGCACAAAACTGACAGGAATTTTTAATCAGACACTTTTTGTTGTGTTTTTTTAGGTTGGCTGGCAGTTTTCAGGCATATATGCTGAAAAGTAAATAGTGGAATATGCTCCTTTGTTTTAACTTAGCTGACATGTGTGGTGTGGTTTTTAGAAGATCTAAATTTGTAGACTCAAATGCAGAGAGGTGGTAAATGCAAAAGTTTAAAGGTGACATTACCAGACACAAAACCTGAGGTAAACAGGAAGACATTGTGAAGCTGAGGACCATGTATACTGGGAGGGGTGATTACTGGGTAAGAAGCAGCTGGGTTGATGGGTAGATACAGTCAGTGTGATAACACAACTAGAAATCTCTCATATCATAATTTTTGTCCCTGATATCAATCTGTATCATTTATAATTAAATATCTGTAGATACTAAGTCTCAGTCCAATACTTCTCCATGTTTTACAGTACAGATTTAGACTACTATGAGGGTGTTAAAGTTGCTAAAATCAAAGCTTGTTATTCCTGCTAACAGATATCAGGTTTAAAATGCAGTTTTAATCAGCTGCTGTTTGAGAATGCTCTTTTTAATGGTATCCTCTTGGCATGTTTTAAAATTAAAACCTAAATCCTAAAAACTAACCTGGAGATTTTAAACATGGCGTTTAAAACATTTACATTGGTTGTTGAGTTCGCCTCCAGCTCATGACAGGATACTATTGGATGATGTAGTTGTCGTACTAGGACATGGCTGGTGTAAAACAGAGGCTGTAAAAGTAGGTCAGCAATAGAGATATTTATATATATTAACCAAAAAATAAAAAAGGCTGGTGATTGTAATCAGTCAATACTCAGCACAGTCAGCTTAACTGGTGATCAACCAATCTGAAACACATTGCTAAGCATCAATAAAAAATATCTGACTTTTTACCTGATCTGTGAACTCACCCTCGCTAAATGCTAATTCATGCTAACAATCCTAGATCACATGAAAAAGATTTTACTAAAGAAATCATAATTTTTCAAGTTGACCACATTAAAAAAACAATTGTATTATGTTAAATATTGTCTAAGTTAAATCAGAATGAACTAAAAGAGATATTGGAAATCTGTTTAAAGCCAGAATTGATTCACATCTATATATTTGTAAAATACACTTACTTCTACGTATTTACTTTTAGAAGTTCTGTTGCAAATCAAGTAGTCCAAAGCAAAATGTGACCTAATTGGTCCACGACAAGTCTTCATTCTTCACCGCAGACGTCACAGAGCTAAACATCTGGAGTGTTGAAAGCTTTTTAGAGCTGCGTGTCGCTCCAGACTTAAGCTGTTAGTTTGGGAAAATGTTTGATGGGTGGAAATGGATGCAAGCATTTATCGTCAATAGCTCCTTGTTTATGCACGGCACAGCTCTCCGCTGGTGGTTTGTTCCATCCATTGTGATGTGGTCGGCCTCTGCTGAGACATTTTCTCCATGTGCAGGCGCTGCACTCCATTATGGATGTGTGTTTGTGTGTTTGTGTTATTGATTACCAAGTTCAGCATTATTATGCAATGCAAAGCTTATTTGGCCTGTGGTTTTTCTCTCAGGAAAGTCATTACATTTTTCATGCAATCCATCTTGATGAAGGTCATATTGGGAGTTAAGCGTGGAGCCTTCTGAACAATGTATTCACATGAATAGACAGTGTGTGTGTGTGTGAGTGTGTGTGTGTGTGTGTGTGTGTGTGTGTGTGTGTCAGAGCAACGTGACCACAACTGGTTAGGAACCTCCGCACATCAGCTTAACCAAAAGCAAGTTGTGTGTGAGGCTCAAGGAAGAGACCAAAAATGCTTCAGTCTTCACTTCCTTTTTCTCACCACCAGTCTCCTCTACTTTCTCATCATCTTCTCCCCTCTGAATCTTTCTGTCTTTTCTCCCCCACCACAGAGTCACCACACACACACACACACGCACACACACACACCCCTCTCTACATAGCCCTCTCTGTGATGAGGAGGTACACACTCAGTTCAGGGGGAGGTTGGGTGTCCCTTAGTGAATTCCTTCAAAGCTCCTCTTCCAACCAGGCA
>SSNR01000047.1:595409-600409 GCA_006937965.1 Callopanchax toddi | reverse complement strand
ATAAACCACATCATGTCAGATACTACTGACCTGTTTTGTGGGGTACCCCAAGGCTCTGTTTTGGGTCCACTCCTATTTTTACTACCTTCTAAACTACTCGAGTGCCTATGAGCAACTAACTGGCTAGAAAATAGCTTCTTTTATTAAAATTTTAAAAAGACTGAATGTCTGATTGTTGCCCCTGATAGAATGGTTCCTCTGATCAGTCAACATGTTGGTCATTTAAACTCTGCTGTGAAGTCAAACCTGAGGATTCTGGGTATTTTTAACCAATCAATGTCTCTTGAAGGTCACTCAAAACAGCTGGTCCAAAACAGTTTTTATCTGAGAAATACACTTCAAAAACTGATTTCTAAGAAAGTAAAATAGCCTTGTTTTTAGACATTTTGCCTTATTTTTGTCTAAAAAGAAAATATATTCTTATAGTCCTACTTGAAATAGGCCAAATCTTCTTAAATATTGTCAAATTTTCTGAGCAAAAAAAATCTGCCAATGGGGTAAGCAAAATTTGCTTGGCTAGATTCCTTAAAACTAGCGAATTGTTCTAAATGCAGAACATTTTGCTATTTTTGGGTTCTTAAAAAAAATGGTTCTTCATGCTTTTATCTCCTCCCGTCTAGATGACTGTAACACACTTTTCACATGTTTGAACCAAAAAGCCCTTTATGGCCTTCAGCTGGTCCAGAACTCTGCAGCGAGGCTCCTCACTGGAGCAAACAGGAAAGATGACATCACTCCTATTCTGAGGTCTCTGCACTGGTTACCTGTTAAATGTAGAGTTCATTTTAAAATCCTGACTCTAACTTTCAGGGCCCTACATGGTCAAGCTCCTCTTTATGTTACTGAACTTTTGCTGATCTTTTAATCATGTTTTAATTTTGATGTTTTGTGAAGCACTTTGTGTGTTTTTTTTTCTGTGAAAGGTGCTATAGAAATAAACTTTACTTACATACTATATTTTATCACCTGCCAAAAAAGACTAAAGCTGTGTCTTAATGTTTTTGTGTCCCTGTGTGTGTTCATTTGTTTGTCTGTTAGTAAAATATCTCATGAACCACTGGGGGTATTTTAATGAAACTCTCAAAAAATAATCACTAGATGTACAGTCCTTAACTGTTGGAGTCGAGCCATTTCAATATGGCCGCCACAGCCAGTCAACCAAAATGACTAAAACTCAACCAATTTCACACACTGAGCTAAAATTTGACATGATAGTAAACAAAAAATGGAAGGCAGGGCAGGTGATATGCTTCCCTTCAAGGAATGCTAGGTTGACGTATTCAGAATATCTTTAACTACTCAGTCTGAACACAATAAATAAATCTGTAACTTTCGATCTGCAGTCCAGTCCTCACCTTTCGATGAAGTCGGTGTGCATTTCTCTGCTTTCATTTCAGCACAGGCAGCGTCTGTCTGAAAATCTGCTTTCTGATGTGGATTTAGCTGCAGATATTTCCCCCACATCTAATATTTGAACAGATACAGATTATGACTCTCATTTTGAGTGCAACGTAACTTTCATGATTAGAGAGCACAGTTTGCTCTGATGTTCGAGACGCTGTTTGGGCACTTGTGGTTTCAGAAACAGGCCTCTCTTTAAAATCCCACCTTATTAATAACTACCAGTCTCAACGCTGTGAGTTAGAGTATTTCATTAAAAACCTGAAAACCCAAATAGCTTTTGATTTTTATAGTCAGTCCCACACATCTGTCTGCAAATATGCTGACAGAGATTATAATTTTTATGATCTGTAAAGCTGATTGTTAGTTTCGTTAATGTTGTTTGTCTTTATTCTCGTAAACTACAACCCACTGAAGAACACGTGTAGAACGAAGCTCAGTTTGTAATTAAAACCAGCAGCATGTGATGTTTTAAAGCAGCGACTCTGTGGATGATAAATGTTTTTAATTTCACAACAAAATAGAATAAATTCTGCACACAAAAAAAACTAAAATGATCCGTTTGTTCGTCAGCTGTTTGTATTTTTGGTGTGTTTGATTTTCAAAGATATAGCCGTAAATATAACCAAAAAGCATTTGTGAATATGCATTTCTGTCTGTTCTTTTTTGTTGTTGTTGTTGATTGAAGTCTCACTAAACCGAGATTCCGAAAATCAGAGCTTTAAATCCTCCAGATGACGTGACAAGGTTTTTCCACTAATACAAAAGGCAGGAACATGTATGTTTACTAGTAAATATGTGGCCCTCATATAAGCTTTTATATTTTACTCTGTACGTGCGTTGCTTTTTCCGTATGAATTATGAAATCTGAGCAAATCCATTCAGGAGCCCACACCATCACGAGTCTCCTTTCTCCTCAAACTGCATTTAGGACAGTGTGTATCCCTCTGTCTCTAACTTCTTCTTCTTCCTGCTCCCTCTTCTGCCTCGCTGATGCATGGATTGTCTACTCTCATATGGAGTGTGTTTGTAAAAGTCACAGTAATCAGATTTCACCGATTCCCCGAGATTAAACGAGGTGGTACTTGTGTGTATGTGTCTGAAAGTGTTCTGTCTTCCTGCACATACGATATTAGCTGTGTACGTAGTTGTGTATTGTAATGCAGCTGTGTCATTAGTCTAAGACTGGCTCAATTTATCATCCATCATCCAAGACTCAAAGGAGGATACTATATAAAGGATATCGGTGCTGTATTTGCATACCGGTAGAGTATATGATGAATATATTTGTGTCAGTTGATGATTAAAACCTAGCATGTTTTGATTGTCTGACGGATGTTAACAAACCTGAGCCAAAAACAGTGCTCTCTCTTTGGAAAAGGCTTTAAAATTAAACATAAAATTAATAATCTGCTCAAATGTTTGCTCACAACTTGAGCAAACAGGGGAAAAAAAACATAATAAGATTTCCCAGTCCAAAATAAAAGGTATTAGTTAATTCTAGCAGCACAGTTACCTCTTATTGGCAGTGAACATCATCTGGCAGGATGTTGAAACAAAGCTTGCCAGCTAGCAGGTCTTAACTTTGTCCAATCCTCAACTTCATCAGTGTGACTTTCTTTTTTTTGACGAGTCTCTAAGGTGCCGTTTCTGCCTCCTCTAAGATGTCATTGCATGTTGAACTGGAAAGTCACAGTCAATTACAGCTCACATGAGGTGGAAAGTTACCACGACAGCCCAGAAGGCAATGACTGATGTCTGTCTCCATTTCAATCTATAAAAAGTGCGTTAAATTAGCAATTATTAAATAGCTTTGCCAGAGCTATGTGCGGTTAATGGATGGGAAACGGCCAGACTGAAGCAAACGAAATGTTTTCTGTAGGCAACTCGATGCGTCTAGTCTAGAGAGTAAAAACACTTCTCGTCCGTTTCTCTTTTTCTTTTATTTTTAAATGTGTATGGTACAGTGTATAGGGATAAAAAATTAAAGATAGCAAGTGTTCTTTGGCGCCCACTGCATGAGTCACTGTACTTGAAGAAAAGGTGATGACACCAGGCTCTGCCTTGCACGGTGCATCATCGCTTCGCTTTGTGTAAAGAGGAGCCCCTTTGGATGATGATACCACACACTT
The DNA here is from genome assembly GCA_006937965.1 of Callopanchax toddi. Classification (NCBI taxonomy): domain Eukaryota; kingdom Metazoa; phylum Chordata; class Actinopteri; order Cyprinodontiformes; family Nothobranchiidae; genus Callopanchax; species Callopanchax toddi. The sequence goes on along the minus strand of SSNR01000047.1, from coordinate 596,876 downwards.
ACAAACAATTAGCGCCAAGCATATTCTCACTAGATATGGTCCCTAACCCCGTCAGTTCATGTATATAGTTAGCCACGGATGACTGCAGCCTGTCCTTTATGCAGCAGCTGAAAGTCATGAAGAGATTTCACTTTTTCTTAACACAACATACAATAATAATAAAAAAATCCTGCTTATTCCAAATGTTAGTTATGCCTCCGTTCAGGTCAATGAGAAACTGAATAAACCTGTTCTGGGATTAAAAAAAAGAAATCTATTTATCCACAGAAAAAAAATACCATAATTTTAATGAATTGCAGTTGCAGTAAGAGCGAATCCTATTGGGAAGAGGTTAAATTAGATTCTCCATCTTTGTCCTTTTGCTTGTGGCATTGTTTAATTGTCAGTAATTACTGGCAGGTAGCCAAGAAAAAAAACGCATCTTTTTTTTGTGAGCTTTTAGCGAGCGGTGAGCGTTGCACGTTCCCTTTTTTGACTTCTTGAAGCACAAGCTGGCAATCATCGGAGTTAAGAATGTATTTGGCGCTCTTTTATTAAACCGTGTGAGAGCTGTATCACATTTTGCAATACCCTAAAAGAGTGAGTGCAGGTCTGGCGCCCAGGGCTCTGTTCCAGGCAGAGACAAATCAAAACCGCACAACAGTGGAAGCCTGTCATGCAGCAGCGTTGATTTAATACCAATGTTTGCCTAAGACTGTTTTAACTCCACTTCCCCACCTCCTGTTTTAGAGGCCTCAGGTCTGTTGTTGGTGTAAATCCAAGATTGCAGACAATTTGTACATCTGTAATTTGGTTCTCCTCTTTGGCAGTTTGTGTTTTAGACTGGAGAGGAGAGTTAAATATTCATGACTGCAACATGGGTGGCTCCAAGTGTTTTCTTTTCAGTTTTTTTTTTTCAGAAAAAAACAACAACAAACACATGACATGAAATCTTTATTTGGCAGAAGCAAACAGAATTCTGAATTGATTTGACTCCACATGAGCTTCAGGAGTTAACTAGATTTGTTTGTTTCTACTGAATTGGAGCTACAGTGATATTTACTGAGAACACACACACACACACACACACATATATATATATATATCTAGTAAACAGGTGTGCAAACTCACACAAACACACACACATGCTCTCCCATCCTTAGCTGGCTGAGGAGGAGACAAACCTAAAGATCGCCACAGAGACCCATCTTTCAAATTTATTCATTAAACTCCCAAATGCTCCCCTTAACGAATGTAATTAGAATATGGTAATGAGAGAGGGCTGAACCAGGGAGTGTTATAATACGCTTAGCAGCACAGAGGCAGAGACAGAGGAGGAAATAGAAGAGGGGAGTTAGAGCAAAGAGAAATAGAGAGACTGACTGACAGGGTGCCAATTTATGTCTCGTTGTAAACAAGTATTTATGCCAATGAGAGGTGGCACACACTTTCTTTAACCTCCCCTCCCCCCCCCCCCCCCCCCCCCCC
>SSNR01000047.1:500191-592021 GCA_006937965.1 Callopanchax toddi | reverse complement strand
GGGGGGGGGGGGGGGGGGGGGGGGGGTGATGCTCATCATTAGACTTCAAACACACACATATGCACACACATATATCTATATAAGCCTGTGGCTAGACCTGAAGAGTGGAATCTCCCCGGGAAAAGCTGGTGGATAAGTTTGTTTCGGTGTAGGCGACACCCCCTACCCTTCAGAAGTCCCTCCCTGCCAGCGGAAATCTCCCCGAGGCCTTGCGTGTGTATTTGTATGTATACATGCGTGTGTCTGTCTGCTTTTCTGTACATGCCACCAGTTTCTCGGAGGGAGATGGTCTCAGTGATGCGTGAGTGGGAGGCTGATTTCCCCAACTGCAGCGCTCGCTCCAATCTAACTTCCCACTCATGCTCTCTTCTTTGTTAGATATTTCTTAAGTAACTCTCTTTCTCTCACACACACACACAGATAGGTGTGTGCTGGAGGGAAAGCGCGTGCGTTCATTCAGTTGGGCCTGTCATAATGTATTATTACGTAGACTCACACAGACATGCAGAATGTCTGGGTTTCTTGAGAAGATCCCTCGAGGAAGATGCTTTTCCCTGCCCATGTGTCTGACACAGCTAACACACACACACACACACACACACACACACACACACACACACACACACACACACACACACACACACACACACATACCTTCACTCAGAGTATTCCTGAAGGGTCAGTGTGTCGCCAGGCATGCTCACAGTGCTCCATCACTTCTCACCACTGGGACAATAACTGCGACTTCCTGAGGATCGACCTTCACCAACTCACTTCTGTCACTCTTCACATGGGCGTGTGTGTGTGTGTGTGTGTGTGTGTGTGTGTGCTGCCAGGGGAGCGTACAGCAGTGTGTGTGCATTACTTTGTGTGTGGGTGTGTTTTAGACTGTGTGTCAGGCTGCCTTTTCAGCTGACTCCTCTGTTTCTGGCTTTTTAATGGCTCTTATGGGGCAGGCCTTTAATTGTAAGTCTCTCTCTCCCTCTCTCCGTCTTAATCCTCCCATCCTTCTGTCTCTCCTGTTCCCTCGTCTCCCCTCTTCTTCTCCTCTCTCCTCCCGCCTCCCACTGGCTGACAGTCACTAGGGGAGCCCGAGTGCCTGGCCGGAGCTGTGGAGGCCGTATAGGATATTGACTTGCTGCGGAGTGGTTTGGGAGGAGGAGAGGTGGCTGCCTGTCACAGCTAATGAATAGATGCATAAATGAATGAGGCACTCCTTGTGTGTGTGTGTGTGTTGCGGTGCCACGCCATGACTAAAATTGAGTCTGTGTGAAGACATCTGAGCAGTTTTATGCGCCTCAGACCGACAGACGTTAATCGTGGCCAACTTGATTTTGATCATTATTAAGGGTGTGATAATGGTCCCTCCCACACCAGCACATGCATATATAAACACCCCTATAAATTCAAAATGAGGCAGTGAGGGAGTTTGAAGGTGAGGATCTAAACTGAGGATGCAGTGTTTTTTTTAAACAATCCTGTTAAGTGCCAGCACCCTCCAGCTGCTCTGTCTTGTCCTCTCTCGCCTCGTTTCTCCCCCCAAATCTTTTGTCATATCTGTGTCGAGCTGGAGTGCTCTCATGCCAAACTGGGACAAACACACACACACACTTGTAGGATAACAAAGTCTGGAGAGGGGGCAGATGAAGGACTGCCGGAGTGTTGATGTCGTCCTCGCTGTTGCTTTGTGCCACATTTCAAAAGCTGATTGCCTTAAGAGGATAATTTACATTTCATAGTCTTTCACAACAAGTGGGTGAGATGGGAGTCAGTGATAGACAGATAGAGAATGATGTTTGAGAAAGAAAACCAGAGGTGACGAAGTTCAGACAGCAAAGACGAAAAAGGCGGAGTTGCAGGAGCGTCTAAAAAGGCGTAAACAAGGCTTTTCTGTTTGAATGCGTCTCTGTTTGCGTGAGTGTACGGGTGTTTTGTTTTCCTCCGCTCTTGGTAAAACGCACCTGTATGATTCGAGGCTTCTTATTTTTCCCTTACTGGTTTCATATGAGTGTGGATGAAGACGAGATGGAGAGGAGAGCCGGGGAGACGAGATGAGAGCCGGAGGAATTAAGAATCGAGTTAGGGGCTGGTTTTTATCTGACGGGAAACTGTGAAACTGCCGAGTACAAGAAAACTTTTCTATCAGTGTACTCTCTCAGCTGGTGTATGAGGTCTGCACACCCCCATGTGTGTGTGTGTGTGTTTATGCAGCACAAGCGTGTGTATTCAGGAGATAGCTTTTCCTCCCCAGTGGAGGGAGACATCCGTGTGTGTGTTGGTGAGTGTGATTGGTTGTTGGCCCTGAGGGTCTGTCCTCTGCATCTGTCTCCTGACTGGCTACTCTGTGACCAATCAGGCGCCCCGACCTCACCTTGGCAATCAGATAGTGACACACTCTCTGTGGGCATCAGCAGGTCATCTGGAAATACTTGTTATGTTTTATCTCCTGGCGACACACACTATCAGTGATGCACACACACACACACACACACACACACACACACCGGTATAACCTCTGTCTTTTTCTCTGCCCATCTAGGAGATCGCTGCATATCTCATCACGTTTGAGAAACACGATGAGTGGCTGACAACATCGCCAAAAACCAGGTGAGGAGAGAGCAGACTATCATTTCTACACACCCAGTTTTAAAACCCTGTTTTCATCTTACAGGTCCTAAAAGTAGATAAAAAAGAACCCAGTTTATTGATTTAGAAACCTAAATTCAACTGTGGGTCAAAACTATGTATAAGGCTCTCAGATTAGCAGATGATTATAAATACTATCCTTAAATAGTCGAACAGAGATTAAATTAACCCGTGCTGATATTTTGTTACATTGATGGAATGAGAATCTATTCAAGATATTCCTAAAAGTGTTTTATGCCTTAAAAAACATCAATTTAATGTGGCTAGAAACGGCCCCAAAGCCACAATCAAAGTTTTAAGCCTCCTCCGATCCAGTAAGACAGATTGTGTAAACAGAAGGGAATTTAGGAACATTATTTCACTGCTAAGCTATGGGTTTTCAATAATAAACAAAGGTCTGTAGTGGTTTGCGAGGCCACAAAGAAGCCCAGGGTAACTTTTAAGTAATAAGACGTTGTTCTTACATTAGCTTTTGGCTCATTAGTCCACTATCAGCAGGAAACTGAAGAACAGTTGGCAACATTACCAGGGGAGAGAGACACAAAGAAACACTTCTGTTTAGCTGCAGTTTGCCAAAGATCATGTAGACAAGACTGTTGAATTTTTAAAGAACAAATGAGACCCAGATAGACCTATTTCACTGTGGACATTTTGACTTTTAAGGCTAGGGGAGGTGTGTTAATGAGGGCTGCATTCTACTCCTGCAGCTGTGCGTCTCTGGAAAAACTTGTTCTAAATGGAATGCAGCCTTGTGCTTTCACAGCTCTATCACGTAAAAAGGCCTGCTATAAAATATACCTTTAAAACCTTTTTATTTAAATTAGAAGTTTTATATTTGGAGGACAGAAAACGGTATATTCACATGGTGGGACAGGACAGTTTGCACCACTGCAGAATGATATCTGGAATAAGATGAGAAATTTGACTTAAAATGCTAAGACAACTGAACGGTATTTTACAGGGAACTGGATCCTGCAGCAAAACGATGCTAACGTACTTCTACTAAAGAACGATTACAGAATGAGTCCTGGGTTAAACCAATGGAACTGTTGCAGATGGAGTAGTTTATCTAAAGGAATCTTAAATACTTTGTAAAGAGCAATGGGCTAAAGGTTTCTCCATGGTTTAGTTGCAGTACCAGTTTGCTTCTCTCAGATATGTAATATGAGGTCATTTCATGTTAGTTTGAGGTTTTTTTTAATCTAATTTTAGATGTAAACGTCTCATTATTTTTAGTTCACGTTTATAAGGAGTATTTGAACAAACTTCGGCTGCACAAACACACATCACTCATTCAGTTAGTGACTCACGTGAGTCTAATCTCATTGAGTAAGTGCTTGTGTTTGATTAAAACATGAGTAATGCACGTCAACCGTCTCCTGTCTCCGTCCTGCTAACAGCCTACTCCACATGTAGAGAAGGCTCTCGAACACGATTGGACTGTAAAACACCTAGTCAGCTGGAAATGGAGCATTAATGAATGTAAATGTATTAGGATAAGTGATGTATAATTCAGACATGGGGGAGGGGGGTTAAGGGGGGGGGGCAGCATGTGTATAAAGGATGGGACGTGAAAAGGGATTCACATGCCAGAACTGAATATTCATTGATCCAAAAGCACCAGAAGTAGCTCTTTTCCTAGAATGGAGAGCGGATAAAGCCAAGAAAGAGAAACAGCAAGAAAGGGAAGAGAGAATAAAAGATTTCGGGAAAAGGGCAAGTTGAATTATTGATGAATCACCTTATTGACATTTACTTTAGTTAATACAGATGTACTCTAGATATATACTGCTAGGGGGGAAAAAAGAGAATGAAAAATGAAAAGGACTGAAAAAAAGAAAGTTTTAAAAAGAAGAAAAAAGGGAAGATAAAATAAAACAAGTGAATCGGTCACCTCATGCCCCCCGTTTGTGATTACTGACACTGTTGAAAGACTGAGGTGATACCTCTGCGCTCTTATTGTGCCAGCCTAAGGACTCCTGTCAGGAGCAGCCGGAGGCCACCAGCACGGTTTATGTTGTGGATGGATTTCTCATTGATTGGTTGTGCTGCCGTACAGCCTCAGCCTCCCAGCAGCAGCAGTCATATTGGTGTTATTGAGCAGCAGTTAGATATAATTCCATTTACGCGTGACACGAGGCACGATTAGAACAGATTACACCTAATCCCATCAGATGGAAAGGAGCACAGCAAATGGAGCCGGTGACATTTACGTGAACGCATTTGTCTTTTAATTTTTGGTGCGTGCATCCATATGTGTTTGCACACTTAAAGAGATAACAATCAATGACCTTCATTTCTCCCATTATTGGACTCCCTCGTCTGTTCAAAGTAAGGACCGTTACCTCCTCCTTGCCTCTCTCTTTCATGGGCTCCTCCTTCTCTCCTCCCTTACCGGACTCACTCACACACCCACTCTGCCTCTTTATCTTGCTCCCCCCCCCCTCTTCCCTCCCCTTTTCTCCTCCTCCTTCCCCCTTTGCCTTCTCTGTTTTTGCTCTGCTACACTGTGGAACGGTTGAAAAGCTTTTTATATCCCACACATCACAGCCTAGTTACAATCAATAGCATTTATGTCTGCTTGAATCACAGGGTTTGCGGGGAACATGGTGCACCGTCCACGTGCACAGTTACATGTGAATGTATATTCCACCCCCACACACACACACACACACGGAGAAAAAAAAGCGCACGTTTGATCTCATCCATCTCCTCCGTAACATAATTAGCATCAGCAGCTCTAAGATGACTCACACCGCTCGAGACAGAGTCTATACTTGGCTTTGATCGGGGGAGGGGGGGAGTGGAGTGGGGGTCTCCACTCCACCAAGAAACTGGCATGCCCCCCCACCCTCTCCCCAAAACAGAACAGATTTAAAGTGTCAGAGAAAATCAGCTCAAAGTAAATTCAATTTCACTCCACACAGTGTTCTGAGTGCGCCGCTATCATCTCAGTCCATATAGATGTGTCGACATCAAATTCCAAGAGCAGAGGAGGGGAGGAAGGCAGGTCAGGAGATGGAATCAGAAGGTTAGGAGAGCTGGAGAGGAGACCCGAGGAGCCGCAGAAGTTAAAATTACATGAGGAGATGAGAAAAATAAGGAGCAGAGTTTGATTGAGAGACGGAAGATGGTGAGAGGAAAGAAGATGAGTGTATATATGTTCGTTTATTGATCGTTAACTGGTCTGTTCTCTCTTTCTGTTGTCATGAGATAAGGCACAGGAGCATTTTTCTCCCCCTGACACTCACAGAATCACACACACACACACACACACACACACACACCTGTCCCTAATGTTTTAAAGCGTAATGATTGATTGCCGAGCAGCAGGTTTGACATTGAGCCCAAAGAAGACACAGCAGTAGGTCCTGCCATGTCTGATATCACTATTATATCTCTGTCTTTGTTCACGTGTGACTCCTGGTGCGGGTCTGCCTGTTTGTCTGTGTGCGCGTGTGTTCATCCCACCAGGTGTGTATCGAAAGGGAGCTTAGAGGCCAGTGTTCTCACTGTGCTAGTAAATCACCCTACTAAAATATTAACATGTTGGAGCAGGGGGCTATGTATGAGGGGGGAGGGAGGGAGAGGGGGTCCACAGGAGACCCACTAATGTGACTGTGGGAGAGTAACGCTGACGTCACGCCGGAACATGCTGTGCTACTGTGAGCCAAGTTGGATATTTTATATTGTCACTTTGAAATGCTAGCATCAGCTGTGTGGTTTATAACGTTTAACGATTTTTCTTTACACCGGGCGTGACAGTTTGTCTCACCCTGTCTCTGTCCTTTGTGCTTCATCAGGCCTCAGAATGGCTCTATGATCCTCTACAACCGTAAAAAGGTGAAGTACAGGAAAGATGGCTACTGCTGGAAGAAGAGGAAAGACGGGAAGACCACCCGAGAGGATCATATGAAGCTTAAAGTCCAGGGAGTAGAGGTAAGAGGCTGCAGTGGAAAAACAAGTCGATGATTGGGTTTGCTGCTAGTTTCACTGCCGATCTCATCCTTAACTTACTCCCCTTCACTCTGAGGAGGCACATACGTGTAAACTGAATGAACACACAAAAACACCCACCGCCACTGAATCTACAGGCCAATTTGTGTCCTGAAAGCGAGTGGTGCCCCTCTTTTTTCCTTTCCCTCCCTCCGTGCTCTGGTCCCTGTCTCCCTTCCTCTCTTTTTCTGAAGGATAAGAGCGTGTTTGGCCTGAGGCCAGGAATGATGTCAATGCCTCCTTCAGCAGAACAGAGAGGGGTATCGATCCAGTCTCAAGGCAGCGTCTGTGCATGTGTGCAAGTGTGTGTGTGTGTTTGAGTCACATCAGCCAGCTCAGAAATTGATTATTCAGCAGGAATGTACCAGGAGGTGAGAGGAGTGAGCATGCATGTGTCAGAAAGAGAAAGAATGAGGTGGAGAGGGGAGCGAAGGGGAGGCTGTGATGATGCACGTGAATGTTTATAGTGGGGTTGTTGCATTAAAGGTGTGCAGGAAAGGGGTCAAAAATATTCAAAAAGAACAACGGAGATCAAGGACACGTCAATTATTCACCACGTCGCACTAACTTTGATATTCATCTCTTGTGCATTTTCTGTGCACTGCAGTTGTAAATGCACAGATGCATATACTGAAACAAACATGCAGACAAAAGGAAAGTGTTTCTCTCCCTGGTACTTGGTCAGTAATTGTTTATGTCACTTCTTCCCAGGACCCCTGAAGCGAGCAAGTAAGCAGGGTGTAGAGCAGGGGATGGGAATGAGGGAACGAGCAGAGCAGCATGATGAGCAGAGGGAGGGAAAGAGAGAAGAAGGAGGTTGGGGAGAGGCAGGAAGCATTAGAGGAAAAACATAACCCTGGATGGAGAGCCTCCTCATATCGAATGGAAATGTATGGAAATGCACTTTGCCTTTGGCAAAACACACTTTAGATAGAGAGCGGGCTACTTCTGAGAAGAGAACAAAAAATGGTGACAACATGGAAGGGTGTGCAAACGGGAATGAGAAAGAAAACAGGACCAGCTTTAAGTGTAAATTGCCTACTGCTTGATTGCCAAGTGTTTATGTTGGTGGCAATTTTGTCTTTAAAAACAGCCTCTTTGTTTGTGTGTGTGTGTGTGCGTGCGTATGTGTGCGTGTGTGTGCGTGTGTGTGGTAAGGGGCCACTTAAGGCCAGGTTAGTTCGGTTTGATTTTAAAAACATTGTGACAGTTGAGAGGAGAATTTTCAAATTGTTTTAGCAAAAAATTTAAAGAAACTGTAATTTTAACAACTTTCCAAAAACTTGAGTTTTTGCACTTCAGCTCAATATTTCATACCACATTAAGTATTACAGACACTGAAGTTGTACATCAGTGATTACTGAAACACATTTGATGTTTGTTCACACTCTCACACATTCGGCTCAATTTGAATCCCCCTATCTCCTGGATTGAATTCGTTCTGAGCCCACATGTCGTAATTGCGTCCACACCGGTGCTCCACTCCCCTCACGCTGTCCTCGTCGTCTTTGTCCCCTTTACTGCTACCGATGTCTCCCACAGTGGGCACAAGCTGACAACTTTGTGTCTTTGGTGAATTCACAATGGGATTTGCGCTTTCTTGCAGCGGCAGTGAATTTCACAGTCTGTTGTGCTGTTATTGTCCACATTAGATTGATGGTATTTTAGAAAAGACATTAGAAGGGGGGGGGAAACACATACAGCATGTTTGCAATTTACTTTCAGCACCACAATCAATACAACCTAAGTGGGTATAACCTAAGTTCTCCTCTCCTGTTCTCTCCTTCACTGTCCTCTCCTCCTACACTCCTTTTGCGACTTTTGTCCTGCTTCCTCCCCCGTTTTTTATTTTATTTTCTTGTTAACATTGCTATCTCCTCTCCTTTCCTCTCCTCTCCTGTCCTGTCCTCTCCTCTCCTCTCTCCAGTGTCTGTATGGCTGCTACGTCCACTCCTCCATCATCCCCACCTTCCATCGTAGATGCTATTGGCTGCTGCAGGTAAGCTCACCACCCTTTTCCCGCCTCGCCTCTCTCATCACACTTCAAAAACGAGCAAAGCAGGACTGACCTCATGATGGCGTTTCTGTGGCCATTATGTTTAAGGTTTTATTTTATACATTGTCCAGAAAATAATAAAACAGCTAGAAGTTGGAAGGTTTATGCAAAGTTTCACCTGTTAGATTTCAGACTGCTAAAGCATAAACTTGCAATAAAAGTCCTCCTTTTCTAAATTAATGAGGCGGACTCAAACTGCTGAAAATACATCCACAAGACTGGGCGGATAATAAAACTTAATGTTGTTTGGATAACTGGTGTCCTACCTACACATATAAACCACTGTGGAGTATATACTACACACATATATAGGGCCCACAAAATGCCACGCTATGCAGGAAGGTAAAAATAATTTCACAGAAGTTGACTGTAACTTCCCGAGAACAGTGTGTTATCTAACCCCGGCTCTCACTACTTGCATCAAGGACTCAGGCGCTACTCTCCATGTGGTGTTTTCCAAGAAAATGTCCTCGAGCTACAAACTACACACACACATGCTCTCTCTCTCGCTCCCACACACACACACACACACACACACACACACAGGTGTCTCCTGTGTGTGAAAGCATGTTGCTTTTCATAAAGACGTTGGACTCACTCTACTGCTCATGTGAGAGACTTCAGAGAGCAGGGTTCATGCTCACACACACACACACACACAGGTCTTTCCCTCTGTTGACCATGCAAGGAATGACCAGCAGGAACTCATGTTTTTCACATGGTTCGTTTCATGATGAGTGTTGGACACGCATCCTTTATTTCAAGGAACCATTTAGACGACTCGTGCACATCGTCACACTCACCAACCCACAGCACATTTACGTGGCCGTCACCAGGATTTTTCTTGTCGCGTAATTTGTCAAATTTGCAAGAAAATTCCCCTCCATCTCTGCAAATTGAAATTTCATGCACACGCCCCCAATATCTTTTCTTTTTCCGCTGCTTACGATCTTGAAATGGGAAGGGATATTTGTCTTCGTGCCATTTTCTGCTCTTTGCACAAATATCAAAACACATCAGTGAATCTGATCAGAAACCAGTCCATGAAGCTGTTGCGCTGCAGATTGTGGTGCTGTAGCAGCCCACTGTGCTCTTTTGGAGAGAAAAGTGTTCCACCTCAGCAGGTCCACCCCCTAACCTGAGTCTGTCTACTGAATCTTTCATCAAGAGAAGGCTTTCTCTTTCTTTTCCCTCTCTCTCACACACACACACACACGTGCACATGAACAAACTTGTTGAATCATTCATGGGAAGAAATTCCATAGTTGGTGACCTACAGTATAGTGAGACCTGCTCTCCTTCTGTTTTTCTAAATTTTTTTTCTCTGCTCATATATATATATATATAAATATATCCTGTAACACAAACACACATGTAGACACTGCAGAGTTAGAGAGAGTGATGAGTGGGCTCAAGCTGTTAAATCTTTTATAGGCAGGTGAGAGAATCTTATCTGACACGCTACGTCTGACCTCCTCCCTGTCCTCCACTTTCTCTTTCACTTTTCATCCCCCTCCCTCCATTCCTCTTTTGTAAATAGACTTTTTTCATTTTCTTCTCTTCCTCTGAGTAGTGAAAACATGAGATGATGTTAAAATAATGCAGCGTGCGTTGATGTTTGTGTGTCCTTCAGAACCCAGACATCGTGCTGGTTCACTACCTGAATGTACCTGCAGTGGATGACAGCGGGAAGCCGTGCGGTCCTGTCCTCTGCTCCATCAACACAGACAGGAAGGAGTGGGCCAAGTGGAGCAAGGAGGAGCTCATTGGTCAGCTCAAACCCATGTGTGAGTTATCTCCGCTCCAGCGCTCGCCCTCTCGTGTTTCAGTCTTCGCATATTTCTCTCACCTGGGGAATTTGAGTCACCTTGGGGGCCGGTGGAGTTCGCCTGGGGCCGCGTTGCAAAGTGGTCACAGCAGGGTCGGGCTGATAACAGAGTCTCATAATCCTCAGCTTACTGCTCTGTTTTTCTGTGTGGATTCTGCAGCTGTTTGTACATTTGTAACTGGCATAACACAACAGTTTAAAGGTGTGGTTCACTAAAATAAAACATATTTTTCATGTTTTTTCTGTTTAATATTGGTCACTCTGAGCTTTTCATGCAGGCTGAACATGAAAACAGTCTTCTACATGGATCTCCAGCGTTAGCTTCTGATAGAAAATAGAGGTTGAAACACTAGGATTTGAAAAACATCACACTGCGAATTTTCATACATGGTCTCGTCAGGCAGTCCCAGAGGGTTAGGCTAGATATGGTTTAAGCCTAGGGGCCTCATGTGATCTGGAGCCCCATTGGCCAGTAAAAAATATATTATTTAAATTTGCATGCAAGAATATTCTTGAAGTGAATTGGCCCACAAATTTGTAAGTGACGCAGATTTTTCGCAATCTTGACTCATGTCACTTGACACGTAATGCTCATGTATAGAAACCGAATGAAGTCATAACAACTGAACTGTAGCATAGAGGTTTAAGACACCGCCTCTCGTGGGAGACCTGTGTTTGAGTCCCAGGCCAGGCCTGTGTCAGTTTTTAAATGTTCCTATAGGAATGCGTTTTATTTTTACAGTGAGGAGAGAGTCTCTTGTAGCAACATTTTAGTTAGTTCGTAACATATCTTAGCTGCGATACTAGCAGTTATTCTAAGGTCTTTGTGGTTAGCCACACATGCTAATGTTAACATAGCAACCCCCACGGTCCTACGGTCTGATTTCACCGTGGTTCGGGAGTCACAGCAGCACAACAGGTTCGTTTCACATTGCTCATTGTGTTGATGATGACGAACAACACTAACGTTCTGCTCTTTTAGGAGAAAATGTCAGTTCACATGTAGGTATTACCATTCTGAAACATTCATTGACAAACGCTGAGGAAGCGCTTCCGCTAAAATTTCTCCTTCGTCCTCGGATTCAGGATCAAAAATGTTCTCGTCCGACACTTTATGTGATACAGTAATCTGAATAAGGGGGCAGAGTAGTGACGTTTCTGTTATCCAATCAGAAGCGAGGGGTGTGCATATCATTAATAATAATGAGGAATCCTGCTGTTTCCAGCACACCTCTGAATCAGCAAACTTCTACATCAGAGAATAGAAACATCACAGCATTTTTCTTTATAAAAATGACTCATAAGGCATTGATTTACACTAGAGAACACTGCAAATGTATTAAATAAACAAGTATACCACACCTTTAAATAGATCCAAGTAAATTGTTTGGAACAAGCTTATCTGAACATACAGTGTGGTCCTAAACCTGCTGTTTAATCTGAATAATCAGCTGATAATGCTTCATTTTGGTCAATAATAAACTGCAGCTATGTGTTTAATACATTGGTGGAATGTATCACTACATTTATTCATGAGCTGTGCTTGAATACAAATTAGTCAAACGTAACCTCCTGAGACCAGAACTTTAACTAAAAGATCATTTTTAATTTCACATAGTGATTTGATTTGGTCATAAACAAAAACCAAACATGGTTTTTTAACAATTAGTAGCTTAAAAGTTTAAAAATAAACTATTTTTTATAAATTCAACAATAAAAATGAAAGTTTAATAATTGGAGGAATCAAATCAAGTTTTCCTGAGTAATAACAGGTTAAACTTGATTTATTTAAAGGACATACCACCTCCACTTTCTAACAAAATGTTGTACTTTTTAACTTTGCTACAAATCTGTAATGGCTTCAATTATTTGTTATTTAACAAGTATTCATATTCTTGGGATAAATCTGAAATTATGAAATGTAAAGTTTTGCCAGTAGTTAAATAACGTGACTGTTACAAGTGATCTGAGTGACAGTATTTATAAGTTGGAGGTCAATATGGAACATTTTAAGAGTCCCTTCTCAACCGTGGATAAAAATCCTGCACAGACTGATGCATGATGATTAAAATTCTGCTGATATGTGCTGTGAAAAAGTGTTTCATCTGTTGCTGCTATATGTTTCAGATCAGCAAACTAATATCAAGATCAGACAAAGAGAACCTGGCTGAATACAAAATGTAGTTTTCAAATAATGAACCTGGCTTTCACACAAAACAGTAAATGACCCCTAAAACTTCTAGTTCTAACACGACTCTCAATAATGACTGCAGTCCAGCATTTGTGATCACTGGTAATGAGTCTCATGTCAGCGTGGATGAGTTTTGTCTCACTCTTCTTTACAGAATTGTTTTAATTGAACCATGTTGGAGGGTTGACCTTTGACCTTAAATGGCCTGCTTAAGGTCAAAGGTCATTGTCCTTTAGAAGTAGACAGCAGAATTCATGGTTCCATCAGTTACAGCAAAGCAGCCCCAGATCGTCACACCACCCCCAACAATGTCTGACTGCTGATGTGTTTCTGTAGCAGTGTTAGTTTTACACCAGATGATTTAACAAAGGGGGCGATTACTTTTTCACACAGAGCCAGGTTGGTTTGGAAGAACATTTGAAACTGCATTTTGTATTTACTCATGTTATCTTTGTCTGATATCTAAAACATTAAGTAAGGGGGCAAATACTTTTTCACAGCACTGTGTTTAAAACGTTGCACAATCAGTTACATGGGCTAATTTTGTTTTCTGAATTATATTTTATTGTCAATTTCATAAATTAGTGAGTGAAACGTAGTAGTCAATTTAAAAAACAGGAAATGTTTGATTTATGAGTTTTTAAAGGTTTGTCAGCAGTTATCACTTATGTCACTTATCAAGGAAAACCACATCATGTGTATTCTTTTTTCTGCTTTAAAAATAAATACAAACATCTAATCTAACACAAACAAATTAATATGTTTATGAATGTAAAGTTATTTTAAACAAAAAAGAAAACTAAAAATACTAAGTTGCTAAAAGATGTTTGCACTGGCGTTTAAGTTGTTAAATATTCTCATAACTTTACATCACAAAAAAGCTACAAAGACTAAATTGTACTTTACAAAAAGAAAAAGACCCCATGTCAAGAGACATTTACCATCAAATGAACCCAGGATTTCTGTTTGGATTAATTTTTTTGACGGTCCAGCAGTCAGTACCATGCTGCCACCTAGAGGCAGCCCAAAGAAATGTAACCAAGCCAGACTACAGAGAGACAGGAAATAACCAGGATGTATTATTCATAAATCAGCATCAGGGAGTAGATGCCTTCAGTACTCACACACACACACTTATGTAATTTCACTCATCTTTTTATTGTGTCTGCAAGGGCAAATAAGGACATCTTATTCACTACGTGGTCTGTTGATGTCTGTGTTCTTTGTTTCTCATGTTCACGTTTTATTCGTCCACACGTCCTATGTTTATCTTTTCTTGACATGTAGGGGGTTTATGACTGAATGAGTCTCTGTTTTTGTTGTTGTTATGTGTTTGTCTGTTAAAATATAATATTTAAATTTTGAGGCTTTAAATGAAAACATCAAATAAAATGTTTACTTTGGGTTTTAGATGTTTGCTGAAGAACATGTGTGTGTGTTTAAGGTAATTCAAAGCTTGCGTGTTTGTGCCAGGGAATCAGATTAATCATGAACTAATTTCTATGTAAATTCTGAACACTGGAGGGTGCTATTACATGCTGTGAGATGTACGTGAGGTAATGCTCCTATACTTTATACTGGACTGAGAAAAATGAAAGGATAGAATGGAAATCGGCGTGCATCGTTGTAAATGCTGCTTTCTTTGTTTTGATGTCTCATCTGCCAGGTGCTGGAAGCAGCCTGCATCAGAAATGTTCCAGTGTCAAGCAGCGCATCATCTCATCCAAGCAGGAGTCAGGAGGAGCAGCAGGAGGCGGGACGACTATAGGAACCAGCGTTGCAGCGGGCCAGAGAGCTGAGGAAGCAGATGGCACAGAGGTCCAGAACAGCGATGTATCAGAGGGCCAGACCGAGCCCAATCCTGGCGGGGGGAGGAGCAGAGCAGGTGGAGGAGAGAGGAGGAACGGCAGGATAACCAAACCCTCCTTACTCCCGCAGAGCAGCATGGAGGTGTCGTCCTCTACCTCCACCAACCAGGTGGAGGTACCCGACACCACCCAGAGCTCCCCGCTGTCGATCACCAGCGACATGGCTGACAGCCCTGCGCTTGCCATCGGGGCGGGTTTATCACAAAGCACTGCGGTGTTTATGTCTGAGGTCACCACACTGACTGGAGATTCAGTCTACTCTGCTGGCCACACCCACCTGCTGGCATCCACACATGAGAGTACCGCTACTGGGATTCTGTTAGCTGTTGCCCCTGACAACCAGAGGTTTGCATCCTTTCCTGGAGGCGTAGGCTTAGGGGAGGGAGGAGAGTTGGTCCTGTCCAGTTCTTTGGACTCTGGTGTAGGTGTCAGCCTCCCTGAAACCACCATGACATTTGACCCTGATTGCTTCCTCAACAATCCCAAACAGGGCCAGACCTATGGAGGAGGTGGGAAGACAGAGGGCTGTAATGGTGATGATGGAGGCCTCCACTGCTCCTCTAACGGCTTTGTTTACAACCCAGCCCTAGTCAACAACATCAAGACAGAAGCTACACCTTTGGAGCAGCCGCTGACCGCCCAGAGCAGCTATGTTGGAGAAGGAGCCGGCCTCAGCCCCAGCACCACCCTGGAACAGATGGACTTTAGTGCTGTCATGTCATCAGCCTGTGTCTCAGGCCTGGCCCAGCCGGCACACCACTCTTCCCCAAGCCTCTTCCTCCAAACTTCCTCCCAAACGAGCCAGCCCTCTCAGCTGCAAACCAATGGTGCAAAGTCAACCCGGGAATCTGGTGAGGCCCGGGCCTATATAGGTCTGCCCTCAGTGGCAGCTGACACTCCTGTCACCAACGGAGATCCACACGCACACCTCCACCAAGTCAGCACAGACCAGCAGGCCCTGTGTGCCAGGAATGGACAGGCGGCGGTGGTGGGCTCGTTTCCCATAACAACACAGGACACATCGGTGGAGCAGCCAGGCAGCAGGGGGCACCAGGAGGTGGGGGCGTTAGATAAACCTGCTGAAAATGGAGGAGAGTTACTTCTCAAGGATTCTCATGAGGCCTATGCGAGTGTTGACACCAAACATTACCTCCAGCCCACGGATGACACTGGAGGAGGGGACGAGGGTGGAGGTGGTGGAGGAGGAGGAGGGGGAGCGGATAATGAAATCATATGTAATGGTGTAGGCTTGTCAGGGGCCAGCAGCTCAGTGGGGGCCAGTCCTCAGTCAATAGCTGCAGGTGCAAACATCGAGGGAGCGCTCTACAGCTCTCAGCTCCCTCAGCAAGCTGGAGGAGTGTCCGCTACATCAGCCGGTGCAGGAGCAGCTATCAGTCTGGAAGGATTTGAGGCTTCATTTGGGAGCCAATTCTCAGATCTCATCAATGATTTCATCTCAGTGGAGGGGTCTGGTGGTGGGGTGGGGGCAGCGGTCTCTGGGGTTCTGATGCCCCAGGAGGGGGCAGCGGGAGAGGAGCAGGGTGCAGGAGCAGGCCACCTGCAGGGCTCAGAGGTGGAGCAGGGAGCACTGGGACTCCTCCAGGAGACTGGCAGACTGTTTGGTGTGACAGACTACTCCCCAGAGTGGTCCTATCCAGAGGTTAGTAACTTGTAATCATTATTTACTCATCACTGCTCCCCACAGGAAAATTATCCCATGCAGCTCGTGATTGATGGTAGCTTGTAGTGATGTTAACCGCTGAAATCACACTTAGCCCAGTTTGTAGCGACAGCTTGGTTACAGTGTGTGGTCATTAAGGAGGCCAAATATTTCACACTCAGCTGATTGAATTTTAATGAAATTTCAATATTTCCCTGATTCCCCTGGGTGGCCTCATTAATTTTCTCATGTACCACTTCTAATAGCCCAGACAGCAGTTTTGTCATTGAATTATGATGAAACCTGTGGGAAACTTGCATCTTAACACCATCAGTTTTTTTTAAAAGTGCCACATGAGGGTTGTAATAACTCAATTCAGCTCACATTTTACTGCAGCTTTCTAGCAGGGTTACATCATTTCTAGCTTAAAGTGTAAACTTAAAAAAACCTTAAAAGGCTAAAAAGTGATCACCATCTTCTAGAAAAGTGACCAAACAGAAAACGCCTCACTATTGTAACCTTTCCAGGGTTGCACTTTAATAAACGTATGCTTCTCTTGGTATTAGAACATGTTTGACCCTCTGATTCAGACGGCTCAAGATTCATTTCTCTGTTTGGATGTAACGAACGACGCAGCCTCTAGGGTCTGCTGCTGGCTTATACTTCCAGTCAGTTTAGACGTTTAAATTATATTTAGGCCCATGAGTCCATGATAAATGTGTCAACCACAGATGGAGTTTGAATTAAAGAACCTTTTTTTTTTTTTTGACATTCCTTGGAAGCAAACACATTTGCATGCCAACACAGCCATAGAGAGATCAGATCTTCACAGGTTCAAACTGGAGATTGTAGCGTGCAGAAATGTGTCTCTTTATCATAATCTTGTCTGTCTTTGCCAGCCATAACATAATGCCAGTAGCAGTTTTCAGCAGTATTATTGTGTGTTAGTAACCTGAGGGTTTTATGTGTGTTCTCAGGGAGGAGTGAAGGTTCTGATCACAGGTCCGTGGTTGGAGTCAAGTAGCGAGTACAGCTGCCTCTTCGACCACATCAGTGTCCCTGCTGCCTTGATCCAGCCTGGGGTGCTGCGCTGCTACTGCCCAGGTAACACACCTCAGTATGATCCACTTTAAAAAGAAACACCTTACTACATCCAGCAGCCCTCAGTGAGTGCTTTAGTGCTTTTAAGTTTTTAAGTTTGTGTGATGTGGAAACTCATTATGGATTCAGGATATATTCCAGTTATTTTATAACATCTAACATCACTAACAGATTAAAGGAACATTTCAGCCATTTTCAAGTGTGTTTTTGTGTAAAAGGTATAAATAATCTCACTCACTGCAGACAGCTTTCTGAGCAGCTTCTGTTTGGAAACAAAAGGGTTTATGTCCAAATCAGCGCAGACCAAAGTGGATCTTTGTCTTTTTTAATAATTCCAGTCTCCAGTGTTTTATAGCTGTTCATGCAAATCTTGATAAACCTTTACACATGCATCAGTTTTGTATTACATGTTTATTTCTGCAGAAATATTAAGACCTTCCTAGCAGACTTAGCCCCTGATGGGGTTACATTTTGCTGCAACTGGTGACATTTATTAGTAAATAACAATATTAGAAATTAAAACCTATTCATGGTATATAATCATGGTGGATTGCTAACTCTAGGTCAGGACAGGCGAGGGAGCTCAGCCAGGAAGAGAAGCTCTTGATTAACTGATTTACCAATCCTCACCTATGGTCATGGATGCAAGCAGCCTTTCCGTTGCAGGGTGACCGGGCTAAGCCTTAGGGTGAGGAGCTCGGACATCTGGGAAGGACTTTGATTAGAGCTGCTGCTCCTCCATGTTGAGAGGAGCCAGCTGAGGTGGTAGGCTCATAAGGATGTCACCTGGATGCCTTTTGGGGAGGTGTTGCAGTCATGTCCTGCTAGGAGGAGACCCCAGGGTCAATCCAGGACATTCTGGAGGGATTGTATGCCTTGGGGTCCCACTGGATAAGCTGCTGGAGATGACTGAGGAGAGGATGGTCTGAGCTTTTCTTCTGTGCATGCTGCCCCCTTGACCCAAATCCAAATAAGCAGAAGAAGACACAAGTATGAGTGCAATTTATATATAAATAACCACAGGATTCCATGTATAATCGTGTAATGCAAAATTGACAGCATATTTTGGAGATTGGAGTCACTTTAGATGACAGAAGTACATTTTAGTCTTGGCTGCTCATCAGTCCTGTAGGACATACATTCTATTTGTCTGAACAAAAGTAAACTAGAGTAAGACAGTATTTATTTGTAACATTTACACAGATATAAATGTGAAAAGTCTTTAAAGTAATGCACAGTCTCCATCACCTGGTGTCTGTCTTTTTCTAGCCCATGACACAGGACTAGTGATGCTGCAGGTAGCCATGGGCGGTGAGGTCATCTCTTCTTCTGTGGTGTTTGAATATAAAGCACGGGACCTTCCTGCCCTGCCGTCTTCTCAGCACGACTGGCTGTCCCTGGATGGTGAGAGCAGTTAATTGTGTTACCCAGATAAAAGCGTCTGGTCACAGTCATCATTAGACTCCTCTCCATTACTCCGAACACGCCAGCTTCATTTTTATATGAGACGTCCAGTCATTTATGGACTGGAGGTACATTCATTTTACTAAAGCTCCATATAATAACAAACAGCTGAGAACAAGAAGCTTTGATCCTAAATTAGCGCATGATCTGCTTTAAAAATGACAAAAATGTTCCAAATTAACTTTATACCATCATTAGGCCTTGTGTAAAATCATGTCATAATGTTTTGTTCTTTAGTCTCCGTGTATGCGATTCAGCTCAGGAGTAAAGAAGTCGTTCTTCATTTTAAAGGTTGCTGAATGAATTTCCAACTTCCCCAGTTCACATTTCACCATGTCCTTGGTCAAGGTCTGGGTGGGTTCTGCTGAATGAACATTTTCTGATATATGTTTTTTAATTATTTAAATGTATTCGGAAAATTCCTACCTCGTGAAACCTCACCTAATGTACTATGCAGTGTCACATTATTATAAATATTACACGCATAACTGTCCTGAGCATGTAGTGAGAGACACAGGGGTGCGCACAAAATTTGAGTTCTTTAATGTTTTTATCCATGGAGTCAGACTTTTTTATAATCTTTCATTGGTCTTGATCAGTAGCTCTCAAGATGTTCTGAAGGTCTTTCATAGATTTTCTTTGACTTTGGCTGCTTTTTCACTCATTTTCTTACCAGAACACGGCAGCATATTGTCCAAAATGAGCCTTAAA
Organism: Callopanchax toddi; assembly: GCA_006937965.1. Taxonomy (NCBI): domain Eukaryota; kingdom Metazoa; phylum Chordata; class Actinopteri; order Cyprinodontiformes; family Nothobranchiidae; genus Callopanchax; species Callopanchax toddi. Next base: position 572,500 of record SSNR01000047.1, on the reverse strand, counting down.
ATTAGAGAAGTGGAGGACAAAAGGACTGTCTCATCTGAAAAGTATCTAAAAGTCATGTCTTTAGGAAACAGGAAAAAAATCATTTGTGATGAAGAAATGGGAACAAATTGAGTCTTTGTGAAGCGTCAATAGATTTTTTTTTTTCTTTTCATTGTTTTGTTTTTGTGTGTTTTGTGTCAAAATTACTCTGGTTCCCCCCTTGGAGCTTTTTAATGACTGAAACAAACAAATAAACAAAAATGTTCCTCTGAAAATAGTGAAAGAAGTCAGGTAATGGATACTTGGAAAAAGTGTACAAAGAACTAAAAAGATAGATTCCAAAAAAATGAACAAAGAAATGCTGACCAAGACCAAGTCGGTCTCTTTGGAAGCGAAACAAACAAAAAGAGGGATGGCTCAAGACTTTTGCACAGTAAATGAGACCCATGTATTTTCATAAAGAGCTTTTTGTGGTGTGTGTGATTACCACAGATTAAAACATGGTGTACAAAATAATAGAGTATTGATCTGAAAATATTTTTTAAAGCACTAATTCTCTCACCTTTTATGAAACTCTGACAACCATTTCTCCTGTTTTGATTTAAAATATTCCTCATGATGTCAAATATTATAACCAGTACTGTCATTACCTCTGACCGGAGACCTCTTGTTTGATCTTTTATCGATTCTAAAATAAAACTGTGAGGATAAAGCAGTATTACTCATTATCATGGCTGATAAAGACCTAATTGTTTATTTATGTCTGTTTGTTTAGAGCAGGCGCTAATTGGAGTACTAATTGGAGCGCATTCTAATGAGGAGGAAAGAGGCTACAGAAGTTGTTTTTGAGTGATTTACACAAAGACAGTGAGGGGTTGATCCAGCTGGCTTTTTGTGGGACTAGTCTTAAATGTCCTCCCCGCTCTGGGGTCAGCTTCTTTGGTAAATCTATCAGTAGATGCAGTAGCAGCTTGGAAACACACGGGTCCCCCCCTGGCCAGGCATGTCCTGACTCCGTGTTCGTCTCCGCGTTGCGCAATGCGGCAATGCGGCTTTTTAGTCACAGCGGGCTGAGTGCTGGCTGGAAAGAAGGACAAGGACATGATGACGGAACAACGTCGCTCCTTTTGACGGGAAAACTGTGGACAGCTGTAGCAGCGCGCCTTTATAGACGGGCTCCTTTTGTCCGTGAGCGGGAAAAGCGAGACTCGCTCTTTGTTTGGCGCTAAATATGAGCGCAAAAGGGGGGTAACGCAAATTTATAATCGTGCTATCTTGGTCAAAAACGCACCACATCCCCACATGTCCTGTTTTAGCTGTGTGCAGCAGCGTGTTGTGGCGATGACGACCGAGCCTCCTGCAGCTCGGAGTGTGGCGGGCGGATTTGAAGCGCTGCTCTCCCCCCTCTCTCCCACACACAACGTGGAGACGGCTCCCCCCACCTCTCACTCCCCTCCTTCCTTCCTCTTTTTATTTGTGTTTTGCTCGCTTGGAGTAGCGACCTGTGAGCCTGAAACTAACGGAGGTTGAGCAGAAGCAGGAACGACAACAAAAAGCCGCAGATAGAGACGCTGCTTTGTGTTTTGGTTTTTTTTTATGGTAACTTCTCGTCGCGCTTTGTTACTGGTGTTCAGGTGTGTATTGTTTGCAGCTGCGTGAGGTATTTATTTATATATTTGTGTATTCCTGTGTTTGTGATGGTTAAAGTCAGAGCTGTGGAGCTACTTTTCCATTCCAGCTGAGCAGCCAGTAGCTGTTTGATGCGTAAAGCAGACAAAGAGAAGGAAGTGCCACAAGTCCACGCGCTGTTTACACGGCGGATAGGAATTCAATGTGGCGCCTATTCAGTCTCACACCTGATAATTAGAGGCAGATAATTAGAAGATTGGAGCTGTTCGGATTCAGCACTGAGAGGAGTGGACAGCTCCACTGACCCAAACACAGAGGAGGCTCCAGCTCCATCAAGGCCTTTCACTACACATTAGGTGTTGCACATTTCTGCAGGTTTAGGTTTGCTTTCAACCCTTTGCCACAGGTATTTGCCTAATATAATGTGATTTATTCCTGATGTAAATATATTATGTTTTTTTTTATCAACCTGAAAGTGTTAAGAGCACCAGCTGTGGTCTGTTTTTGCAAATAATTTTAGAATATGCTTTAAATCATCCAGTTTAATTTGCTATTAAGAAACATTCAAACTGTCATAAAGCAAAATGCATTCTAACATTATTGCTAGTTTTACTATTTGAACTACAGTTTTGTCTCACTTGCATTGTTTTTGGAATGGTTTTGATATGATGTTGTTGCAAAGGTTTGATGTCACATCATCCTGTGCCAAAATGGTCTAATTTGGTCAAAAACATGGCTATAGAAACTGCATAAACTTTAGAAAGAATACATTCAGTTGACTTTAGTAAAAGATGCACTAGGGCTGCACAATTAATCGTCAAAAAATTATGATCTCAATGCTTGTATGCAATCTCATTTCCAAATGACAATGATTGCATTTGATCCGGGACATAATCTGCATGAAAACAAGCGCTCCTCTTCCTCCCTCAAATGACAAAGTTCAAAATTGTTAAAATTATTCAAAGGTTGTGTACGTAAGAGAAGACGAGAGAGACATGTATTGTTTTTACGTTCAGTGTCAGCTGTTACGAAGTTGATGTACAGGTAATAAGTGCAATAAATATTTATATTGGGAAAAAATCGTGAAAGAATCCTGATCTCAATTCTAAGAAAAAGAATTGTGATTCTCATTTTATCCATAATCGTGCAGCCCTATGCACCATATGCTGATATAGATTTGACCAATTTGTGTCAAAGAACAATAATTAATCAGATAACTTTTTACATTCTTGATTAAATTAAAACAAATTAATAATTTGTTATTGGCTGATTCCAATCACCAGTCAGTTTTCTTTTTTTTTGGTACATCTCTACTTTTATGGGAAAGAAGGAAATTTCACTCTCGTACTTTTTACTAAGTAAATCCACTTAAAGTTACTTGAATAACATTTGAATTATGTGTTGAAACGCTCTTGGCATATAATAAACTTTTCATAAAGAAGAGCACTTGTGGCGCTCCCTTCCTCAGAGGTCTGAATCACACCTGTGACCGAAGTGTCTTCATCAGTTTCCTCTATCAGCGGTCATGTAGACAGGCAGACCTTTAGTGGAGGGTGTGTGTCATTGAACATTTCAGTTTGTTGTTTGGATTTATAAAGAATAACGAGGTGTTTTTACATGTTTGACTTAGAGTTTTAGAGCATTTTGCTCAGTAATGGAGTCATTTGGGCGGAATCAAAAAGAACTTTCCTCTTGAGCCTTTGTGTCTCTCTGGCTCTAACCTTCATGAATCTGTGTGCTTTAGAAAGAGAAGTAGATGTAAAATGAGAGGAGAGAAAAACAGAAGATTGAGTGAAGAAGCAGCAGGTGGGATGACATAACGCGCACTGCAGCAAAACTGCAGCGGGATTTGAACTAAGGGTCAAAATCACACAGAGACAGGCCACAGGGATAAAATTACTTGAGCAGTAACTAATAAATACGTCTTAACCAAGTTTTCATTTTCTCTGAGGGGGTTTAGCCTCTTTTTTTCCCAAGTAGATTTAAACATAATGCTGACTTTACCCAAACCAGTCAGTGTTTACAGACTCACGCCTCTCACCTGCGTTTTTACAGACACCCAGTTCAGGATGTCTATCTTGGAGCGTTTGGAGCAGATGGAGCAGAGGATGGCTGATATAACCAATCAGAACCCTGGCTCAGAAGCCATGGCAACCAAGGGCGGAGGAGTGGAAGGAGGAGGAGCCTCTGATCAGCGGTCTCAAGTAAACCAGTGATTCTGTTGGAGTGAAACATTTCCTTTGCAGCTTAATGAAAGTGTTTGGGCTGAATGGCACAATGAAACTAGCAGAGGAAATCTGATGAGGCATCTCTATGATATTTGGGACATAGTTACTTTTTTATAATTGTGTTCAAAATCACTTGAGTAAACACGTTATTTATACCTTTATTTAGATTTTAATTGTCAAAAAAAAAGTAAATTTCTGGAAAAATATCATCAGAGTGATTTGTCATTATTTGACCGTTTCTTTAATCCTCTAGATTTCTCCTGATCATGGCACATTTGAGGGCCGTGTGGTGGTGGTGTGTGAGAAGATGATGTCTCAGTCCTGCTGGGCCTCTTCTAATCAGCTCATCCATAATAAGAACTCCAGAGGAATGACGCTACTGCATCTGGCTGCAGCTCAGGGTTACGCAGGGCTCATCCAGACACTCATTCGCTGGCGGTAAGTAACACTCAGACACAACACGCCACCGTGAAGGCTGAGCCAGTCATTTCACTTCTGCTGTCTTGCTCCTCAGCACAAAGCATGCCGACAGTATTGACCTTGAGCTGGAAGTGGATCCTCTCAACGTCGACCACTTCTCGTGCACGCCACTCGTGAGTAATCGATGCTTTAACGTGGTTGTGTCTTTCTAATTTTTTTTATCTGTGTGTATAAAGTTTGTTTTGTCCTCCACAGATGTGGGCTTGTGCTCTGGGTCACACCGAGGCAGCACTGATTCTTTACCAGTGGGACCCAAGAGCGCTCGCCATTCCTGATTCTCTGGGACGCCTGCCGTTGAATATAGCTCGATCCCGCGGACACACTCGACTGGCTGAGCTCTTGGAGCAGCTGCAACAGAGTCCTCAAACTCAGGGCCAGCCTGTGGATAGCTGGATGGATAGATGGAGAGGAGGATCACAGACCGGGGGAATAAACAGCAACCCTGTCACTAATCCACACTCAGGTGCAAACGCTTGCTTTGTTAGCTCGTGATTACCAGGGGAAATTCTAACCCTAGCTGTGTCATGATGATAAAACCCATCCATGTATTTTTATACCTCTGGTGGCAGAATTGAAGTATAGTGAAACTAATGACCCCTTCAAATCACACTTTGAGCCTGATTAATCCTGACAGTGTCATTCCATCAGAGATGGTTGTCAATTAGTGTTAAATAACTTTATTCCAGATTAAACTTATTACAGTAGTTGGCTAAGATCTTGAAGAAGCTGTGACAACATCTCAAACTCCAGGTCAGTCTGTGGAAAGAGCAGATTTGTTAGATTTGTTCTTATTTTCCACCATCCTTGTCTCTCCAGAGCCGAGGAGAAACAGAGCAGAGAGCCAACAGGACAACCAGAACCAGAGCTGGAGCCAAACTGGACAAAGAACACCACCAGAAACACAGGGAGAGCAAGGAGGTCCACCCCCAGCCAAGAGACTCAAATCCAACCCCACAAGCCAGCAACAACTAGCTAACTCAACCCCCGGCACCAATCCCATCAACTCCCCCCTCAGTTCTTCTCAGAATCTTATTCCTCAACGCTCCATCCTCCCCAAGTCCGTACAGACTCAATCCTCTAACCTCAGCTGCCAGAATTCACCTCTTTCTAGCTCCAGCCCCAACCGGCCTCAGCTCCCCAGCACCCCGTTCTCCCACCTGCAGGCCAGGATAGGGGACTCTGACGGGCGCAGCAGGTGGAGTCTGAGGCAGGCTCTCGGACAGCACAGTCTAGCCAGAAGGATTCAAGGAAAAGAACGGCTGGCTCTTCACCTGCGCCAGAGAATTCTGTCCGATAGGGGAGAGGAGACGGAGCTGCTCACCTATCAGGATAGCACAGAAGACTTACAGGTAGAAAGAGCACACCTTTTATATGTTTGTTACAGAGTAGTGTTCTGTACAAACACAGGAGAAACAATGTGTTTGTCTTGTTGTAGGTGGACATTACGATGCTTGCTGATCACTTCATGGATGCTTCAGCTGATAGACTGAAGCAGGCTGTGGACACTGGAACAGATGCTGGGAAGGGTGGGATCAGCAGTGATGTAAAGTCACTGTCAGGTTACCTCGATGAGGTAGAAAGGTGAGTCAAAGATTTCTAAATGTCGCTACAGAGGACTTCTTTACAGACTAATATGCTTGTTAGACTGACTTAAGAGGATCATGTTTCCTCAGCTGCATGAAATCAACACATAGCTAACACAGCTGAACCTAATCTTTTTTTTTTGTCATTTATGCAGGTTTCTAAAGTCCAAGCCCCAAACTCCTAGCCCCAAACCAAATTCACTCTCAGGGCTGGAGGATCAGCAGAGTCCTCGAGCTAACCAAGCCCCGCCCTCCCCCTTTGATTGGAGCTCCTTCGTTTGTGCAGCTATGAAAGAGGAGAGGTTGAAAACAAACTCCTCCTGTCTAGCCATGACAGAGGCAGAGCAACAAGAGCTGTGTGAAACCATCAGGCATGCTCTGCACTCCCTCAGAAAACACAAGGTAAGTGTGATACGCCTCTATTAATCACTCATTTTTTTTATCCTCAGTTCATAATCAGCACAAACGTTCACCATGACTATAAACCAATACGCATGTCACTGAGGTCAACTCGTCCTGATCTTCTTTCCAGGGTCCCAATCAGGAACAACACAAAGAGATTGCAGCGGTGATTCAGCGCTGCTATAAGAGATACAAGCAGGTAAGATCAGATGGTCGGATCAGACTACTTGCTGGAAATCGTTTCTTAACGTGTCTTATAGTCAAATATTTAAATGTAAATGTCCCACATTTGTATAGTTTTCTATGTGATGGACTACAAAGCGCTTTACATAAGTCAGTCATTCACATGCTGACAGAGGCAGCTTTCTACAAATAACATCATTAATAGGCTTAATCTGTCATGTGATTTTTTTTATAAGATCCTAATTGTGGACTAGGAGACAAAGAGTACAAAGTCGTACATGTTTAATGATGATAATAAAAATTTGGGGAAAAAATACAGAAACTGGAAGACCAGAGAGCACAGTGAGAGCAGCTGTATAATCTGACAAAGGAATGAAGAAAACTGAGGACTATATGTGCTGGGAGGGTGATTACTGGATGACCAACAGCTGGGGTGATTGGCAGATGAGGAAGAAGCAGGTGTGAATGAGCTGAACGTCACGGAGAACTGACAATGGAACAAAGGAACAAAAAGGAAAACTGAACCAGTAAAAGATTACAGGAATAAACGACTCCAGTCAAAAACTCTAGAAACCAAATCAAATGTATTATCAAACCTAACAGACTAAAGGATTTGGGCAAAAGTTACATCAGTTTGTTGTTATTGTGACCGTCTGATGAAGCCTATAAATAGCTTTGTGAACGACTGAGGTTTTATTCAACTAAAAATATAAATTTCTTTGATTTAGCATTTATCCTGTTCCTGTATTCCAAAATTACCTTTCACAATTTTTTAAGCGATTTGACTTACCGGTACTTTTTTCTTAAAAAAAAAAAACAAAAACTTTTTTTTTTTTTAACGTATTTATGTATTTTTATACTTTAATCAGAAGTAAATATCTGGGTTAGGCTATTTTTGTATTTTCAAACTAGGCTTTAGTTTAAAATTCTATTCAATTGATACAATAAATATTTATTGTCACTGTCACTTTTTGCAAGGAACAATAAAGCTGAATGTTGAATCAACTCAGCATAAGAGGTAGACTTCAAAAAACACTGGATTTCTCAGACGTGGTTTTATGAATCTGCTGTATTTGAGTTCAGTTCCATTATTGTAGTTTGTGTAAAAAGCACATCTCTAACAGATTGTTCCTATGTGAGTGTTTTAAATCGGTTCTGTAATTTCAGGATTTTCAGATCATTGTTAAAATGCTCGTAGAAGTTAGTTTCATGTTATTAGTGTTGATGATATTTTGTTTTTATCTGCAGCATTGATTTCATAATAATAACATGATGCCTGGATTAAAAATAAAAGCATGTGATTCTGATAAAAGGCTTCACATTGCTGCCTTTTTCTCTCTCAGTATGCACTTTATAAAAGGATGACCTTAGCAGCCATCCTGATCCAGAGTCGTTTCCGGAGTTTCCACGAACAGAGGAAGTTCCAGCAGAGTCGCAGAGCAGCGGTCCTCATCCAGCAATACTACCGCTCCTACAGGCACTCTCTCAGGTACCTCCTGTACACACAGGCGAGAAAAACCTCAGCGATACAAATATTTTACATGCATGTTGTTTCCCCCACAGCAGCCTCATAACTAAAAAACAAAACCAGGCTGCTCGCAAGATCTTGAGGTTCCTGCTCCGCTGCCGCCACAGGTGAGACGTCAACCTCTAACACACCTTCAAACTCTTACACACACACACACACACACACACACACACACAAAACCAAGGGTGCACTATTAAACACATGATGCAAACACAGCCCACTAACACACCTACACACACATCCCTGGTGCTAATAGTTGGTGTTGTTTTGCTGTTCCTGTGAAGCCCCTTGATGGACCACAGGCCTCTGAAACAGGTGAGTCCCCTCTTGCTCCCTCTCCTATGGAGGCCGGTGCCTGTTTGCATGACAGCAGAAGGAGAGGAGGAGGAGGAGTTCCTGGATTATCGTCCTTCCCTCCTGCTCTCTTCCTCCCTCCCTACCTCTCTCTGTCTTTTTTCTGAGGACTGCTGAATGATTTCAGTAACCGTGCATGACTGACAGACAGAGGAGTCTTCTTGGGGGCATGTTCTGACTGTTATCACCATGGGACTCTGAGGGTTGCTTGGCCTGCCTTTTCTTTTATAATGTGTGCCTCAATGGGTGGGGAGGATAACAGGACTTGAGTGTGTGTGTGTGTGTGTGTGTTTGTATGTTTGGGATTTAAGGAGGCTTGTTGAAAAAGCGTTCTTTTTTCTCTGAGTTTGGCCTTTGGGTGTAAAAATGGATCAAAAAGACGAAAACATGCATAAATGCTGACATAGATCTGTGTGTGATTCTGTGTCTAATGTGTGTTTGGTTCTCCTTAGGGCCAGAGAGCAGAGAAAGGCCAAGGGTCCTGAGAGCCCATCAGCAGGCCCTGCACACAGCCCCCTCAGCCTGTGAGCAATCTATTCCCTCCTCTCCTACTCCCTCCTGTCTCTCCTAAACTCTCCCTAAACCCCATTCTTTTCCCATTTCCCAATCCCCCTTTTTTCCTCTCTTCTTTGCCCCTGCCCTCTTCTCTCAAGAGGAAAAAACTCTTCCCAGACAGACTGAGGACAGGATAGGTGTCCATCATGGCAGCTCAGACAGACAGACTGCTGGGCAGAGCCCAGGAACCCGGCTCTGCCCACAGCACTGATCCTCCTCCACAGTTTAACTGGGAGGCCATCACATTAACCTCATGGCATTCTTTGCACTCTTCATGGGTATGTTTCTTTGCAAAAGCAAGATGACGAGTCAGACAAGTAAAAAAAAAAAAAAAAAACGGGAGGAAGTGCCTGTGGACGACGTCCTGCTGTTGAAGGCAGCAGCTGGGGTGTGCCGAAAGGCTCCGGCGAAGAACAAGCTGGCTCAAGAGGAAGGTTACTTCGACATGCAGAAAAAACACAATACCTGGTGTGTTTTATATCCAAACAGAGATCTGTGAAAGAAAAAAAAAGAAAACATAAACCAAAAAAACTCACTTCTATGTTGCATTTGCATGCAAGGTTTTTTCGCTTATTCCTCCTCTCCATCATCCTGCAGAGCTACAGTGGCAAAAATCATCAGTATTTCACGATATCACCAAGCACTCTGACTCACAGGCTTACAAACCTACTAGTCGCCCAATCAAAAAAAGGGGAGGAACTGCACTTGAATGTAAGAGGAGCATTGTTAGATAAAGGGGAAGTGGTCTGAATAACGATGTCTTAATTTGCTACATGGACTTTGTATGAAGTCGTTCTTAGAGGCAGCACTTTGCTCGCCCAACGTGGTGTGTCCGTGTTCGTTCAATTCGATGCATGTGTTTGAGCTATGAGCTCCTGCATGCTTGCCAAACTGCTTTAGTGTTGTTTCTTTTTGTATTTCTATGTGTAATTGTGTCTCATGTCTTCATCAAACTATCCTTGCCCTGTGTAATGTGAACTGTGTAAGGACAAATGACTTATTTTGGGTGCTTAATTTAATTTATTTATTTAAGGGTCTAATTATTTCTTTAACTGGCTCAAGAGTGGCTCAACTCGAGACTGGTATTTCTCCCCCCCCAGTGTGATAAAATATGACATGTTCCAAGGGTTAAACGTCTCTGTTAGTTTGTTCTGCGTGAACCTCCAAATCCTGACTGTGGTTTTGAGGAGAGAGTCACATACCATTGCCTTGACTTCTTCTTGACTCTGAGAGGTCTCTATGCTTGCTCTGTACAGGACATGGGTCCTATACCTGCCCCTATAAAGGGCACTGGTCCCCATATTATTAGCCCATACGGGCGATCAAATCCATATTTTGGACTATTGCATATTTCTGTATATAAATTGACGAGGTAAGGGGATACGAGGACCCTGAAACTTTTTCATAAGAGGACTGTATTTAAGATTATAAATTATTTTACTCCCGTAACGAGAACTTTAGACAGAGACCTGGGTGCACAGGACAGCTGTATTGCTTGTAAATAATGTAGATATTACAAAACGGAGTCATGATAATGCATGAGATTTAAGACAAAGAAACAGCTAAAAGAACATGGTAGTGGCTATGGACTGTGAGAGGATTTTAACTGCTTCACTTTAAGAGTATCCAGCATTAAGTGTTACTGAAAAGAACATTTTTGTTAAAGCATGCAAACGAAAACTCTAATGTTAGAACTATAAGTGGGAAAACAAAGTAAGCTCAAACCATGATCTTTCAGACTAAACATTTAAACTTTGTGCTTTTGTTTCATGGCTAGCAAAAATTAAAAACCCTTTTTGCCAGTAGTGCCAAGTTATTATGAATGCTATTTTGCCTAACAATACAGTATGTTATGTTGGGGAAACTTACTACCCAGAAGTTATCAGTTAGACTCACAGAGGCAGCGCACACCGATGATAAACCGTAGAAGAGACTAGTACTAGCCGAGACGTAGACCTGCAAGTTCTGAAGTTTGTCCCAAGGCAGATTTATTCATAGAAGACGGTGGTGTTAATGCAAGTATATTTTGAAAAACTGGCGCTATATACGAGTGATGACGACTGAAGTTTAAATGCGATGACTGGTGACCCATAAGGGAAAAGAGGGTGCTACATCCTTTACAGCGTGGTTGTGTTTCAGCAACATCCTGGCTTTTATTAAGACCATCAATCGCACGGATCCAGCCTGGCCTCCAGTCAACGCTTTCCATCTCCAAACAGAATGTCTCTTACCCACTTTTTAAGGTTTCGTTGATTTTTTTTTTGCTTTTGTTTGATTTTCCCTTCATTGTCACTGCCATAAATATATGACATGTACTTTAGACATCTGGAAAGCTGTTTAGAAAGTGCCTGCTCAACAACAGAAAACTAATATCAGGAAATGATCTATTGTATATTCTCCGAGACGTTCCCAGTTATCTGTTTATTTTCCTAAATTGTGTGTTTGAAAATCAACTTGACAGTGTTGATCTGACTCTGTGTTCTGTGCCCTGGTTTGTCTGGTATGAATGGATGCTCGTGGCCTAATTGATACTGCGCGTTGCTTTATTTGACAAAACAAATGACAGTATCACTGTACGCCTTTGTGTGTGTTTAAGAGGAAGAAAATTGTTTAATTCTGCTTCTGTTTACGAGAGGCATCGTTGTGAGTCTGTTCACAGCATCATGTTGGGTTGGACTGTGTGTTTTTAGCTTTTTGTTGTTGTTTTTTTTCCCTCCCCCAGACAGTAATTTTGCAACGTTCAAATGAAAGCATAACTCAGACGTTTTAAGCTGACTGAAAACCTTTCATGAAGATTTCATTTCTTTGTCTTCTTCCTGTCACTCACAGATGTTTCTCTACCACACATACAGCGTCATACACAAATGTACACAGTCCTGCACACTTAAAAAAATGGGCCACCCTCTTTCTCTCGTGTGCTTTTGTCTTTGGGAACAATGAAATCTCTCCCTTAGATTTTACTCAGGGTTGAAGAACAGGGAGACGGTATGTGGAGTGTAAAAACCGCTGGCACTTCTGGTTGACTGTGTACATTTTGGGTGTACTTACGTATGTGCACAGAGACATTCCGGTTCGGTGTTTAACATCTGCAGCTTTTAATAGGTTCATGTTTACACATACTTTCTAAAATCCTAGTCTTATTTAGTAAAGTAACAAGATTAGTTGTGTCCTGGATTAGAAAGAAAAAAAATACTCTGAATTCTTTGTAGAATTTTTGCCTAAATTTGATTTAAATTCTAAGTAAGTAATAAAAAAGTATATTTATACAGTTCCTCATATCTTGAACAAACAAGATCCCTAATATGGGCATTTTCTAGTAATGTAAAAAGAAATTATAAACGATTTAAGAGACGTTGGATGGAAAGATTGTGTTCTACATGTTTTCTGAATATTTATTATAGTCAGCCGTGGTTGTGTCAGGAAAATGCAGACAATATTCACACACTTAACCTCTCATATCAATAGAACTGAAGATTCCTTTCTTGAACTTCTTTATATATTGTGTACACACACACACACACACAGGCACACGAGCATCTAAATGCTCCTCAGCTCATACAACACACAGAAAACCAACCCACGATTCAGACACTCATCTGTTCATGTTTTTGGAGAGGGTGGTGACTGTAATACGAGTTTGTAGTTTAGATGAAATAAAAAAGTAAGAACTGTTGCCATAAATGGGTGGTAGAATGCTCAGAGGCAACCTCTGTTCTTCTAAGTCTGCCTAGAAATGAAATGTATAACCTTTCAGGCCTTGCTTCAAGAGGGCGTGGCCAAACACCACATTGCATGCTAGAATGGTAGACCCTTATAGATAATCTCTGACTAGACCTCTCCTTGCCTTCCTCCTCTCTCACCCTCTGTCTTCCTTCTCTCTCTCTCTCTCTTGCTCTCTCATCTCCTGCTGTATCACCACCCTGCCTGCTGTTGTGTTTTCCATGCCTATCTCAGCCGCTCATTCCTCTTATTTTTCCTTTTTTGTAGCCTAGTTTTGGATCTTTCTTTCTTTTACAAACATGCATGCACAAGCATCACTAACTTGTTGATGTTTTTAAAAGAATATTTTGTTGCTGAGGCCATGCAAAGTGTTTTGAATATTGACCTTATATGTGGAATATGTCTTCTGAATGCTTTACATAATTTCTGCTGTAAAATGAAATCAGAATAAAAAGAAAATTTGCACTTTAACTTATTTTTGACTGACATTTATTGCTTTAGCCCTGCGATGGACTGGCGACCTGTCCAGGGTGTCCCCCGCCTCTCGCCCCTTGACCGCTGGAGATAGGCACCAGCTCCCCCCGCGACCCTCTGTGGAGGAATAAGCGGTTACAGAAAATGGATGGATGGATTTATTGCTTTATGGAAACATTCCTGATGATCTACAAACTGGGAGAGATCTCCCAAAATATTAATTTTGCATTTTGCCAAGAGTTAATTCTAAAACCTATTATTTTTTTTTTTTTTTACAATAATGAACTTTTAAATACCGTAAATTTCTGGATTAAAAACATGTATTTGGCACAAATCAAGGTGAGGATAAGTGGTTTGTGCTTATGCATTTAAATTACAATAGATTGACATTCTAGGCCAATTCCAATGAACCAATTTTATCATTTTATTTATAACAGCCATCATCACATTCACTGATCAATTAAACCGGCTCCAACCAATTTCTTTTTTTAATTATTAAACTTTTTAAATCTCCAGTAGTTTAAAAATATTTTTTGAGGTATGAAATTTACAGTCAAAACACACACACACACACACCACATACATATTGTGTTAAAATTATTTAAAGGTTTAAAATGGAATTAAAAGTCTATAAATCACCACATCCCACAGTCCTGACACCCTCCTCCTCCTCATCAGGTCTTCCTGTCTTGTGTGGGGTCTAAAGAGTCCTCTGATCCACTTGGAAGGACGTTGGGCCTGCTCTGATCACAAATGGAGGAAATCCAACAGGTTGGATTGTCTGACCTGATATCAGTGTGGCTGTCTCTCAAGGACCAATGAGCTGCAGCCTGTGGAATGTGACGTGTCGCCAATCAGAGTTACGCTGCAGAGCGAAGAGACCAAAAACAAAACAGCTGTTTGTTTTCTTTATTCCTGGTAACAAAACTGTCATTGTTGTTTATAAAAAATAAAAGTGTCATGTTTGTTTACTCTGAAGTCACGTTTGATCTCCAGAAGTTCTGTCAGATTTCAGGTCTGACCTGAATGTTGGTGGATGAAATCAGTTCAAGTGTGATGATGTGTTGTTTTACCATGTGGCTGCACACACACACACACACACACACACACACACACACACACACACACACACACACACACACACACACACACACACACACACACACAGTAGGATCAGAACGGTGTGGTAACACTTAGAGGTCATGGTTTTACAGAAGTCTTACAGTCTAATAAGTCATTATTTAAACAGAAACATTAAAAAAAAAACAATTTAAAACCAAAGTGCTGTCAAAGAGTCAAATGTCTACATGAGATCAAACAAGAAGAATCAAAGTGATAGAGCAGCTCCACAGAGACGACACCTGAATGAAATGCTGATAAAAGGTTTGAAAGAGTTCCTATTTCTCCTTCATCATCACCTCTTTGATAGACGTGGTCTGCATTAGCAACAAACTACTTTTGATTTCTTTTTGCTGTTTTTGTCCCTGACAGCAGCAACAAACAGAAATACCATCAGAGAAAAAACTAAACTCCATCAATGTGTCTGAGTGGATCTAATGCATGTGAATTAGAACCAGTACATGTACAGATTTTGTTCACTGCATTAAGACAGCAATAAAGATGTTGAGCATTTGAATTTGAACTAGAAAGAAGTCTTTCTGTCAGAAATGCTGTTTCAGAGCTGGATGGAGCTGCTGAAAATCTGAAGGTGAATCTGAGCTGAGCTGTGAAAAGACAAACTAATAACAGCTAAAGAGTTCTAAAAGACAGAGAGAGATGAAACCCTACAGTCATATCTCTAGATCCTGTTTCTAATTTGAAGTTAGTCTGAAGGTTGAAGTGAGCTGAATTGGTTTAAAGAGCAAAGTGTTGCTGGAAACTTGAAGGATCCCACATTCATTTAATTTGGGACAAACAATTCACAAGAAGCTGAATATCTTCAAAATTCTAAAAGATCTGAACAAAAAGTCATAGCTGGAAAGTCCTGAATGAGCCGAATGTTCTGATGTTTAATTTGCTGAAACAGCAGAAAGACTGCAGAAGCAGATTGAGCACAAAAACATACAGAATAAAGTCCATTTCTACTTGAACCTGAACACCAGAAAACCAAAGTCCACATCAAAACAAACCAGCAGTTAGCTAGTCTGCTCTGTCTTCAGAGGGAGAGAGAACTCACAATAATGTTGGTTTAAGATTAACGCTGAAACTTAAGCACCAAACTGACAGCTCAACAGAGAGTTTCCATTACAAACCAGGAGGAAATCAGCTCAACAAACACTGCACATCACAACTTTAACTTCCTACTGCTGCTGCTGGAGGCAGAGCCTTTAGAGGAGGTGGAGCCTCTAGAAGAGGCAGCAGCCGGATCCCAGTCCAGGGTGATGGTCTTCATCTGGGGGGAGGGAGGAGCAGAACCTTTGGTGCTGCTGCTGGCTGAGGATGCAGGAGACCTACAGATCAGAGAACAGGGACTCAGTTTTTAAAAGTTGACAGTCTTTAATGACTCATTTAGACTTCACTGATCCCTGAAACAGGACTTGATGAACCTGAGAGAGGTGGAGGTGTGGGAGGAGTTTGTCCTGGAGCTGCGCTGGCTGCTGGATGAAGGAGATGGAAGGAGCAGGTTGGCCTGAGAGACACAGCAGAGACAAACCTTCAGGTTTATCATCATCGTCTGAATAAAAAGTGTGTTAACGTTATATTTTCATTATAGTCTTCATCGATGAAAACAACCCTGATCAAAATGATCCAGTTTAAATGCTCACATTCTGAAACATCAGAAAACAAACATCAAGGATCAGCAGAGCATCCTGACAAACATTAAAATAATCTAAATCCCTCTCATTCAGGTTTGTATTTGAACTTTCTCAGTTTCAGTTCATCACTGTAATGGTTCCATAGCGTTGTTCCTCTGACTGAAGCACAGCGTTGTTTTAAGTCCTGTCCTCTCTGGAGGCTGTTTACTCCTCTAAAGTCAAACGTTCTCTCTGTTCTCCAACATTTATTCAGCAGTGGTCGGCTGTCAGGGCCAACAAGGCCTTCTCTGCTGGCCTAAACTTACTCAGAAAAGTAAATGTATTTTACTTTTGGTAAATATCTTTAAATAAAATGATTCTCCCTGCTCTGTTCTCTTTATGTCATATTATATCCACTTGGTTACACACCGCTCCCAGTGTTAAATACTAAGGTAGGGTTTTATCCAATCAGATTTCAGCTAGCTTGTGATACAGGCTAAACAATACAATATGTTGTGATATTTATTAATTTAACTGATGAACTCCTGTTGCAGCTGAACAGAAGAGTTGGCCTCTTCAGTTCCACTGAGCTGATCTTATTCACTTTATGCTGAAATGTGCCTTTAATGCTACATCGTCATGGTTACTAGCCACATGTGCTCACAAATTTGTCATATTTCCTGCGTATTTGACTCTGCTTTTGCAGATTTTACAGACTGCATAACTCCTGTCACAGTTTTTACTACATTTCTTTGTTCTGAAACCAAAATGTGTTCAGACCTGAGCTTTGGAAGCTGCTGGGGCCGGCTGTATCCTCTCCTCTTCATTCACTAGATAGCTGTGTGAAGTTAGAAACATTTACCACTCATTATCACCAGATCTTACTGTTTTATGGGAGCGGAGGACTGCTGAGGACTGTCAGGTCCTTGTAATTTTCAGCTGTTCAGCGCCTCAGACAGCTCCCGCTGCAGCGGTCCGTCTCTGTGTTTTCCTGCCTGCTGATCAGCACCATGGACAGAGGCACCACCAAGCTGCGCCTCATCGTCTCATCTATGGTGCAGCTCTAAAAAGCTGCCTCTTTCAGCAGATCTTCCCCGTGCTGTCTGTGCCTGGTTGTGTTTTTGAAAAGCGTTCAGTAGAGTCTGGGCTGGGTTTCCAGCGTAGTGTTTAACACTTGGAGGGCGTTTGCCTGTTACAGCTTAGTATTATCCAGTCGGCCGTTAAAGGCCCTTTCCAGTTGTTTTCATTCCTTTAATTTCATAGCATTTTATGAGGCTTATCCTCCCTCCTTTAATTTAATTATTTCTGAAGAACACCTTTAGTTTACCTTGTTAATATATAAAAATACAACTACCTGTGAGTTTACTCCAGAGCTTTTTAGTTAGTTCTTTCATGTTTCTGTCCACTTCTTTTGTTAGACCCTCTTTTCTCCTAGACATATTAGAGGGTCGTAACACTAGCGGAGGAGGAGCCTGCAGCAGAGAGGTTACTGGACACCTGGCTTTTGACTCCAGCCGCGCCGCTGCTGACAGTGTTGACTGGTTTCAGGTAGGAGGTGGTGGTGGTGGTGGTGGTGGTGGTGGGAGAGGAGGTGACAGACAGAGAGCTGGTGGTGTTGGAGCTGCTCAGAGTGGAAGTGGTGGTCTTGCTGGAAGCGGCTGTGATGGAGGACAATGTCTGAGCAGCTACACTGGGCTCAGTTGAAGGAATGGGCTTTGTAAATGCATCCTACTACAACAGGCATCAACACAACATTGGAGCCGGAGAAGGGAGATTTGGGGTCTTCCTACACCCCTGTTCTCTGTTTGCTACCCTGGGCCGGGGGGCCGGTGGTGGAGCTGGTCGTGGTCTGTGGAGGTGGGCTGCTCTGCTGCTGCAGTAGGCGGGGCATTCTGCTCATCCCCACCCCAGTATGAAAGGGACCATCTCCTGGGTCTGGTTTCACCCTCAGGGTGCTGTTCCCCGGACCTGGGCGTATACAGCATGTATAAAGAGAGTGTGAGTGGGTATACAGCGTCTACTGTGTGTCTTGGAATAATCGCTAGGGATGTGTTTGTGCATGAGGGTGGGAACGTGTGATTGTTTATCTGTCAGGTCGGGTCTTGTCAGTCTCTTCACTGTCCACCTGTCTCCAGGGGGCAGTAACTAAAGACGTCCTGAGGAAACTCTTACTTCGTTCTGCAGAGACGTCTTTCAGATGCAGAGGGTAAATGTGGCTTCTGGTTCTGACTGAAACAACTGCTTCTATGTGAGTGTCAGTAAAGAGTAGTGATGTTCTGTTTGGATCTGTTAGCTAATGGTCCACATGTTGTCTTTTTTACATCAGCTTCTAGATTTCAATTCAACATCCTGACACAAACCCAACAATGTGCACTTCAATTAAAATCCTGTGCAAACACAAATCTCACACTAAACAAGTCGATGTGAACCAGAATCAGTTAGGAGGAACTAAACCAAACTCCAGTAAAACTGCTGGAATTTTCTGCACCACAAAGTTTCTAGTCTGTCACAACAGCATGAGTGAGTGAGTAGGGATCATCACCACTTCAGCTGAGCTCCTTCCTGTTCTTCTCCTGACCTGATCCTCTCTGGTCTGGCCTCTGGGAGCAGGAGTCTTCAGAGGAGATGCTTCCAGGATGGCTTGATATTTACCGTCTGATCGCTCCAAGAAAACACGCCCTGAATAAAACAAAGACACACATGTTCTTAAAAAGACTTCAGCCAACAAGATGTCAAGAAGTCTGTTGAATTGAATTCAAACACAACTTTATATTATTTAGGAATAAATGCCCTTACTTTGTGTTGCTTTTCAAGCTGCTCATCTTCATTCCTTTGGTGGTGCTGAAGATGGAGGTTTAGACTCCGACCCCAGTCCGGCCTGGCTCCAGGACGCTGCTTCCCTTTTCCAGGAACTGGTCTCCTGTGGTTCTCCTGCATTAAGGTATTTGAATCGCTCTTAGTCTGACCCCTCCCCTGAGGCCAGGTCATCATGGGAGACCCCACCAGGAGTGGATGCCCCAGACAACACAGGACCCAGGATCACAGGGCAAACCCCTCCACCAAGTTAAGGTGGCGATTCATCGGAAGGGACCTGTAAATTAAAAACATAGTTAGTGTCGCGCACAGACTTTAATCTTTAAATATTAGTTACATGTTTGATCTAAATAAAGCACTCACCTCAACATGCTGTCTCTGTCCATCTGTATGGTAAACAACCTGCACTAGTAAAGCACTTTTCTAAGTCAAGGACTCCAAAGTGCTTATCAGTCATCCACCCATTCACACACACATTCACACGCACTACAGTGTGAGCTACACTGTAGCCACAGCTGCCCTGGAGCAGACTGACAGGACTGAAGCTGCCTTTCACCCTCTGACCACCTTTTGCTTTTTTGTGATGACATGAACAGGCAAAGCAAAACCCACATCAAGAACAGCATCTCAGTTGAAGTTCAAATAAATTTGAATTCAAAGGAGTTCTGGCTTGATGCAGGAAAAAGAAGCCTTCAAAATGTGTGTGTGTTTTTTTTGTGCATATGAATTTAACATGCATTAAATACAAATGATAATACAGAATACACATTCTCATAAATGTTAAAACACAACACATGAGTACAATAACATCACACTGAGCAAGTTATGCACTAAATAAAGACATTATTCATTGGACAACTGTCCAACAAATAAATTGTGCATAAAACTACAATTCTAAGAAATATTCTATGCACCAAATAAAGAAATAAAGGGACTGTAGTCCAACAACACATGGTGCATATAACAAATAATCTAACTAACTAATGCACCAAATAAAGAAATAAAGGGACTACAGTCCAACAAATAACTGGTGCGTAGACTAAACACAGAAACACACATTAAAATGATATTCCAGCTTTCCTTGGTGGCTGCTGCAGTTTCCTCTTCTGGCCCTGAAAACACAAACATTAATGTTACCCTCTGATCTCAGCTGATAAAGACTCTTTACTTCCTAATGCTGAAACTTTAAACCTGTTTATTTTACATTCAGTTCAGGTTTTTTCTCTGGTCAATAAATATATGAATTCAAGTTAGGAAGTAGAACCACAGTCAGTCTGTGATGGTTGATTGAATTTGTTGTAGAGTTGATCAACACTGTGAAACAAACATACTGACCCTGTATCCAAGCATGGCCTCACTCCCCCTGGCGCTGGTCTCAGGGTTCACCTTCGGTCTCTGGTCCCGCAGGAAGATCTCGAAGGTGTTGTTGGGGGTGAGTCTTCTTGGCCGTTGGCTGGTCCTCAGGCTGCTGGTCCTCACACTTTCTCTTCCTGCAGAGACACAACAAAACCAAGAGAGTGTTTACATCTGGGTGTTGCCTTAAACTGAAGAGAGAGAAAAAAAGCTTTTAGACAAACAGAATTCCAGCAGACAAGATAAAAGTCCTCCTTTAAACAAGCTGTGATCTAAACCTCGTGGTTACTGAATGTTTCTGCAGCTCATCCACTGACACAGAACAACTAAGGAGAACAACAAAGTATTTAGACAGAAACCATCAAATGAAAAGTTACCGTGAGCCGCAGGCCGGAGGAGGAGCAGGAGCAGAAGGAGTAGCTGGAGCAGGGGGGGCAGCAGGAGCAGCTGGGACAGGGATGGCAACACAACCTGTCCGTTGTCCCTACACAGAACACAGACACACATGAGATAAGAACATGATGGTGTGAACACCTAAATGAAGCTTCTGTTCAGGGTTCATGTTGGTGTGTTTTACTTACAGCGTCCCAACAGGAAACACGACAGCATCCTCTGGAAGAACCACTGTGTGGACTTTCAGGACCTGGAGACAAAAACACAAGATGAGACAACAGCCTGCTCTGATGTCACCTGTCCATCAGGTGGCAGGATTGACTTTTCATTGATTAGAGCAACATTGATTTGAGGAGTGTGTTAAAAAAGGAGAATAAACCACTCACCTGTAACAGCTGGGGGGGGGAGGTGATGAGGAGCAGAAGGAGAAGGAGGAAGGCAAGGAGGAGCAAAAGAAGGAAGAACAAGGCGAAGAGGAGCAGAAGAAGGAGGAGGAAGGGGAGGAGAAGCAGAAGGAGGAGGAGGAAGTCGAGGAGGAGCCAAAGGAGGAGGAGTACAGCGAGGAGGAGGAGAAGGAGGAGGAGAAGAAGGAGGAGGAGAAGGGCAAGGTGGAGTGGGAGGATGAGGAGCAGCTGAAGGAACCACTGGAGGAGTAAGGAGAGCAGAAGGAAACAGGGGAGGAGAAACAGGTGGAGGATTAACAATGAAAGGGTTAGGCATGTCCCACCCCAGGCCTGTTCTGAGGCGCTCCTCCACGGAGAAGGTCCTGTTCAGGCCGCTCTCCTGATCCAAGGCCTCCAGGAGCTGCAGGTCATGGTCCAAGGCCTCCATCCTGCTGGACGTCTGTCTGATTCTGCTGATTGGCTGGATTTCTGGAACACATGATGACGGGAGGGGGGGCATTCCTAAGTCCTTAATTAGGATTTTGTCTTTTTGGTACACTCACCAGTCTATGTGTGTCAAATGGGGTAATAGTGTGTCCTCTCCTTTTAAGATCTGTAGTGGTGTTAGACAAGGTAGTATTCTGTCTCCTCTTCTTTTTAATATTTATATGGACAATATGTCAAAACAGCTAAGTAACTGCAAAACTGGAATTGTAGTTGGTGGCACAATAATGAACCACCTAATGTATGCAGATGATCTGGTGATCTTCAGTCCATACAGTGCTGGCTTTCAACAGCTATTGAGGGTCTGCTCTCAGTATGGTTCTGAGTTTGACGTTGCCTATAATGCCAAGAAGAGCACTCTTTTAATCGTGAGAAGTAAGGAGGACAGTAAACTAGTATTTCCAGACTTCTTTGTCTGAATGTACGGTTGTTAAATACTGTATTTGGGACACCACATATCTGCTGATCTGACAGATGATGTGGATATATATATAGACAGTGCAGCTTACTGTATGTGCAGGCTAACACTCTGGTAGGTAGGTTTGGGATGTGTTCTGTACCTGTAAAAACTGCGCTGTTTAAAGCATATTGTACCCCCATGTACACTGCCCATCTATGGAGACACTATAAGAAAAGCACCATGAGAATGTTTTTATCTTGACTTTGACTACATTCAAATAAACAAATATATTTTTATTTTGCAATCAGTCTATAAGGTTTGGTAACAACTGTGTATTAAAACATTTAAACTTAAATTTTGCTCCTCCATTAACTGTGAATAAACACGGTGATATATAAAAATAAACTCGATCAAATTCATAAATTGTATATTTTCAGCATTTCTGCATGTGAGTCTTATAACAACAGAACATGACTGTAAATGCTCACTTAGATTTAAAAAATTAAAATTCAGTTTGTGACAGAATAAGACAAAATAAATTATTTTTAGATGGAATTTTGAACTTCCATGCAATGACACAATAAACTTTTCTGAATTGGAATATTTGAATTTTTGCAGAAGGACAAACGAAACCATTAAATAATAAATTCAGCTAAAACAAATGTAATTCACTGTGTGACCTAAATGTTTAATCACGAGAAGGAAAAAAAAAAAAAATCACTGAAAGTCTTGCTGATGGGAAACATTTTCCAACGAAGTCCGGAAAATCACCAGTTCTTACGTCAGTAGTTTCTATTTACCGTAAAAACATAGTTTACCT
The DNA here is from genome assembly GCA_006937965.1 of Callopanchax toddi. Taxonomy (NCBI): domain Eukaryota; kingdom Metazoa; phylum Chordata; class Actinopteri; order Cyprinodontiformes; family Nothobranchiidae; genus Callopanchax; species Callopanchax toddi. The sequence continues at coordinate 549,983 of SSNR01000047.1, read as the reverse complement.
TTTTGCTCAATGTTTTCATACCTACATGAAACTCGTTCATATTATCTAACGTGAGCTAACGCTAAACCTCCTCAACGCTCAGTATTTGTCAGACTTTTTTTTTTTATTATCATTTAGAATAAAGTCTGTTTTTTCAAGGTTAGGGGGAAACGTTACCGTAACTACTGTAGAGAACGGAAATGTCGTAAGGGTCGCAGCTGATCTAAGGACGTGGTTTGTTCCGGAGAAAAGTGGATTTCGCCGTTCCGCGAAAAGACGGTTTTAGACATGGATCCCATAATCTTTTAGTTAAGACCTGTACATATTTTAGAAATGTTATTTAATTAAATAGTAAGATGAGACATTCGTGTATTTTTCTCTGGGAACTCGGCGCTGTAATGCGGACAAACTATCCATCGACTGTAGAAACAATGTGGGCCTAGTTAGCATAGGAGGCTAATCGGATCACCGCTCCTCCATACTGCAGTGGGATTTAAACTCGGACCAAGCTGTGATTTTAAGCACTTGTCACGTCAGAATCCGGTAAGCTATATTTGTTTGCGAAACCTTTGTGTTTTTTCGTTCATCCTGGCTATGTTTCATTTTTATTTATGTCACTTAAGCTGAATATTTAAGGCCATGTTTTCGAAGAGTAAATGCGTTAGCACGTTAGCATCAGCGAGTTGAGTAACCATTTTGCCGTGTTGGTTTAATGCTAACAAAGTAACTATTAAACGTATACATACATTTTCTGTGATAGGCCTCAATAGTTTAAAATACATGCATTCACAAACTAGTACAATTTAGCACACGCCAGAATAAATGCGTACCCAGGTCATTTGCAAAAATTAATAATTCGAACCTCACTTCTTGTGAGTGTCACATTATATAAAGACAGTTCGTTTTTGTTTATTTCTAGACTAAGTGTCTACCTGCGGTCAGATAAAACGTCTATGTAATTTAGGTTTTAGATGAATGTTTAAATTCAGTGTTTCGTAACTGTTGCAGAGAACGTTTAACTTGATACCGCTTGTTACTACTACTGCTACTAATGACTTATTACATATTTCGTTATTATTTAATGTGCTAAATTATTCAATTGACCAAACACTTAATCCAATTTATGGTTTTATTTGGAAAACAAATAATTTCACCAGATAACATTTTTGAAATTGGGAGTTTGAAGCAAAAAACAAATATTTAAATAAAACTGACAGCATTTTCTATTTTGTTTAATCACTAAGGCTGAGCTCTCAATATTTAATTGTGTGGTTAATAGATTCATGTTTTTATTTCATTTGATTTTGTTTAATCCAGTTATACATTTTAATACAAAGTATTGTTTTTTTTTTTTGTTTTTGCAGCAATGAGTTCACAGCTACAAGTCTTCTCTCCCCCCTCAGTCTCCTCCAGTGCCTTTTGTCGTGTTAAGAAGCTCAAGGTGGAGAGCAATGTTTGGGATGTATCCACCACAGAAGCGTATAGTTCCATAGCTGGCCAGTCAGCATATGCATTTACCCCAGCTATAGCTGTGCCTCCCTTTGCACCATCCCTTGTCTTCCCCCCTGCAGCATCTGGCTCTAGAGGTCAAGTGGTGGTGCGTGCAGCTGATAGCACAGGTAGTCTTCCTCGTGGATCTAGCCGACGTGTTGCAGAGCACGCCACCACATCCTCCTACAATCATGAGACATCCTCTGAGACAAGGGTCCAAAGGCATGGGCACAAGAGAAAGATTGAGGAAGCCAGTGAGGGCAGCGGTAGTGGATGTGGTAGTGTCCAGATCCTGGAGGAGCTCTCAGCTCCTGCAGCAACTTACTCCACCCGTACCGGTGGTGGAGGAGGTGGGGGCACAGGTCAGTCTATACCTCACTCAGCACCAACCACTAAGAGCAGCAGCTCCAATGGTGAGGGGGATTATCAGCTTGTGCAGCACGAGATCCTCTGCTCCATGTCCACAAGCTATGAAGTCCTGGAGTTCCTGGGAAGGGGCACGTTTGGACAAGTTGCAAAGTGTTGGAAAAGGGGAACCAATGAGATTGTGGCAATCAAGATTCTGAAAAACCATCCTTCATATGCTCGTCAGGGCCAAATTGAGGTAACCAGTGATTTTAAAAAATGTTTTTAATAAACAAAATTCCCTTTGAATATATATACAGATGTCTTAATCTAAATTTAAATCTCAAGAGGCTCATAGCTCAATTTTGTCAAACTGACTGTTTCTACCAAATGTATTATTATCTAAAAAATATCTTATTAGCTTTTCTTTTGTAATACTTACACATTTGCATGCAGAAAAAAGGATGCACTATAAATCTTAGCATATTATGTTGCTTCTATAACTATTATTCCCCCCTAGAAACCATCTGGTACACTAAAATCTACCTGCTTTGAATTATCAGTTTATAGACATTTTAGGCAGATTGTCTAAACCGAGCCTACACTTGCTGTAGAATCAACTGCATTTGGAGACCTCTGTTACAAAACTGATCATTTTTCTTTTTAACAGGTGGGTATCCTGAACCGACTGAGTGCAGAGAATGCAGACGAGTACAACTTTGTGCGCTCGTATGAGTGCTTCCAACACAAAGGTCATACCTGTTTGGTGTTTGAGATGCTGGAGCAGAATCTGTATGACTTTCTCAAGCACAGCAAGTTCAGCCCGCTCCCCCTACGGCACATCAGACCCATCCTGCAGCAGGTTGGCGAGGGAGGATCTCATTCTTGTTTTGGTCTGTGGTATTTCAGCCAGACAAATGTATTTGTGTTTGTATCTGCAGGTGGCCACAGCCCTGATGAAACTGAAGAGCCTGGGATTGATTCATGCAGACCTAAAACCTGAAAACATCATGCTGGTGGACCCTATTAGACAGCCCTACAGGGTGAAGGTTATTGACTTTGGCTCAGCAAGCCATGTGTCCAAAGCAGTTTGTTCAACCTACCTTCAGTCTCGCTACTACAGGTAGGTGGTGTGAAATCTGGCTCTGTATTGTTATTAATAATGCATATTTTCCCAAATTGGTGGGATTAAGCTTTTGTTAATCATTACTGGTCTAGTTCTGTTTCCTAACTTAAGAATTTGCTGTGTAGGGCTCCAGAGATCATTTTGGGCCTTCCATTCTGTGAAGCCATCGACATGTGGTCTTTAGGCTGTGTGATTGCTGAGCTGTTTTTGGGTTGGCCTCTCTACCCTGGAGCTTCTGAGTACGACCAGGTCAGTATTGATGTTTGTGTTTCCAATATCTTATTGATCTTATTTGATTCTTCTATTAAAAAAATACTAACCTGGGGAAAAAAACAAAAAAAAGTAATCTGAGAGATTTAAAAGAAATGTCAGACTTTGATCAAAATTCCATCCTGTTTTCTCAACATGAATCTTGTCTTTGTGTCCAGATCCGTTACATTTCTCAGACTCAAGGTTTACCAGCTGAGTACCTGCTGAGTGCCGGCACCAAAACCAGCCGTTTCTTCAATCGAGGCCCTGACTCTAGTTACCCACTCTGGAGGCTGAAGGTAAATATGACACAGATTCTTAAGAGCATGCGTTACATTTTGAATTATCTCCATACTATTTAATCCTTAAACCATTTATGCATTAAAGATAATCAATGTTTTTTTTTTATCAGACCCCATCTGAGCATGAAATGGAGATGGGCATCAAATCAAAAGAAGCCAGGAAGTACATCTTCAACTGTCTGGATGACATGATGCAGGTAGGTGGCAGTAAGTGCACAAACTAGAAAATATCAAGTGTTTTGTGATTTTTTTATTTGACAGTTTTGTCATTTTGTGTATTCCAGGTCAACCTGTCTTCTCACTTGGAGGGGACAGACATGCTAGCTGAGAAAGCTGACAGACGAGAGTTTATAGACCTCTTAAAGCGAATGCTTCGTCTGGATGCTGACAAAAGGATAACGCCAACAAAAACTCTGGGTCACCCCTTTGTCACAATAAGCCACCTAATGGATTATCCCCACAGTTCCCAGTGAGTGTACAAAATCAGTTTGGGCACACGTGTTTTTTTATATAACTGCTAAAATGTCAATCAAATCTTCTGCAGCGTGAAGTCATGCTTCCAGAACATGGAAATCTGCAAGCGCAGGAGCTCGTATGATAACAGCAAATCCCTGTACTCCACCAGTGCTGTCCCCAGCACTGCAGCAGGAAACCTCACAGTTACCTTCAGTAGCCAACTTAACCAGCATAACCAGGTGGGATATTTTCTTTTATTATAAAGTTTGCACTTAAACTTGGAGCCCGTTTACAAATCCAAGTGGTCATTTTAGCGCCACAGAGAGAAACAACCCCCAGTTTTGACCACTTCATTATCTGCTGCTGGGGAAATGTACACCTGTAAATAACCCTGTTTTGCAATATTGACAGCTTTGTAGAAGTTTATAATGTAATATGAACCACTAAAAGTTTGGAGATTGAAGCTGTTTTAACATGGAAAGCAATCTACAACAAATAAGATTGTAATTATTTATACATCTTATGAAGAGTCACATTTGAAAATAGCCACACAAAAAAAAAAATCTTTTTACAGCAGTGTTTTCCTGAGCCTAAGTAGCATGTTGATGTGTAATAGTTAACAAGGACTGACTTTGACATGCAATCAGGTTGTTTTCTTTATGGATTCTGTTTTCGAACCTGTACTGTGGCTACTGTTAATCAGGTCTGTCATCTCAACAGGTGCCTTCTGCAGGGGGTGCGGTGCCTTTGTTGAACTACCAGCCGGCTCTCTACCAGCAGGCGACCATCAACATTCCTGGGCTGGCTCAACAGAGCGTCCCGATTCCAACACGTCCTGCTGGGCTCTGTAGCCAGACGGAACCCTTCCAGCAGACCCTCATCGTGTGTCCACCCTCCACTATTCAAGGTAAACAGGACGTTCTTACTGAGACGACCTAAACAAAACGTAAACATGTTTGTTGTTTTGACTTTGATCTTAACACATTTGTAATTGTAATTTATCTTTCCAGGGCTTCAGACATCCAGTAAGAGTTCCAGTTTCCCCGTCAGGGTGGAGAACTCTGTACCCATAGTACCTCAGAACCAGTCTGCACAGTCACTGCAGATCCAGCCAAGTATGCTAACACAGGTAAGCACCTGTTAGGTGTGTCAGGTTGTCTGTAACTATGTGGTATGTATGAGAACTCAGTATTTATTTATCTTTTTTATTTTAGGTGATGACTGAGGCATTAAGTTGGAAATACAGTGACCTCTATCTCAGAAGCTGGTTTTACCAGATAATGCTCACATTCGTTTTCACAAGAACTTTATAAATCTCAGTGTTGACGTTTCCCTGTCATGATTTGGGTGGGTGGGCCAATAACCCATTCACATTTATTTATCATATTATTTTAATTATAGTGCAAATTTTTTCCCAAACCCTTCTCTCTTTTTTCGCGCTCTCTCCACAGGTGCATCAGATAGATAGGTTAATGTGTTTCTAGCTGAAACTTTTTTGTTGCAAAGTTTGGGACCTTTTCAGATCCTTGTCGCAACTCATTTTAGGAAAGAATTATGAAAAAACTTTTGCAAGTTCATGCTACCTGTCCAGGTGCAGAGCAGGTAGATGTGACAAAGCATTACCATAATAATAGTAGGAGCATCTAATTTTTTGCAGAACAGTTTAGCGAGTAGTTGAGAGAACAAGAAACTGATCAAGCTGGTAAAAAGGTAAATGCGAAGGAGATGGAAAACATCTAGTAAAGTTTCTTTTTAGTTGACTTTTCTGTTGTATTTCCACTGTTTGCTGTGGTTTTGGATTGTCACCATCTCAACCTTCTGTATTGGATGGAGGCCAGATATGTAGAGCAGATTGATTTCTCTAAAGTGATCAGAGAGCCAGTGTTGCCGTTGTGTGTCTGTTACACAGCTGGTTGTATGTTCTGTCCCTCAATTGACGGCAGCTATGAAGGACATGGCTTTTATTCATAACCTAACCCTGCCATCAACTATCCCCCTCCCTCCTCCAGGGTTCCTGCACACCCCTGATGGTGGCCACCTTGCACCCACCCCCAGCAGGCATAGCCCCCCAGTATTCTCTGCCCCTCGGGCTGGGCACTGGGGTGGGTCGGCCCACCTTCCTGGAGCACACAGCCACAGTGCTGGTAAAGCAACGATGACTTCTCATGAAGAAAGACACGTGCACTCCCTCTACCACTAACAATGCCATCTCTTTCCTTCCCTCACTCTCCTTTCTGTCTCTCCATTTGTTTGCAAGTTTCCTGTTCCTTCTGTGCCACACGTTGTCTGGGGCTAGTCTGTGTTTCATACATCAGAGTTCCACCTTTTCACTTGTGGACTTGTCAGTTGTCAGAATCATGTTTATTTTTGTAGGTACTTTTTTTTTTTTAATGATCTGGTGTCTTATTTAACCCTTTTATTCATTTTTTACACTCCCTGGTGTGACATTAAATCAACATCAACTAAATTTTACATTCTCTTCCTGTTCCAAGGGACACTTTTCCCCTCCCAACATCATTCACACATTTTCATTCCCCAGTTTTCCCCCCCCATAGGTGTGCTCAGGGCATGGAGCGCATGTGTTGCTGAGTTGGTCTGCGCTTTGCTTGCAGCTTTTTAAATTTATTTGTCCTGTCGTCCCTTGATTTTAGCCATGGAGGTAGCAGCTACAGTCTACTCAGAGCTCTCCTCAACCTCCTGCCTGACTCTCTGACACACATCTTCTGTTTCAGCCCCAGAACATGTGGCATGCCTTTTTTCAGCAGACTTTTTGACATCAGGGAAACTAAACTAATCCATGTTTCTTCTTTAACAGGCACCATGGTTCTGTGTCTTCTTGTTTCTGTTTCTCTGATTGGACTGTTTACAGCGCTTCATTGTTTGTGCTTTGCATGGTTTCATCTCGTGGACTTGTTGCGGACCGATTCTGTGATTGAGGAATGGCTTGGGGGTTGCTCGCTTTTCTATCTTTGTGCTTTTGCCTGTGTAGGAAACTGGCGACTGGCTTGCCTCCTGTATTCAGTCTTTGGATTTGTTTCTTGGCATGGCTAAAGTAGTCTGGCCCATAATTGCAATTTGACATTTTTTTTTTCTCTTTCGATTCATAAATATCACGTTTTTACATCTACTCAGCTATGTGTATTTGTTACTTTTCTCAGCAGGCCTGGCCAACTGGTGCCCAACAAATCCTGATCCCATCGTCATGGCAGCAGGTCCCAGGTGTGGCCATCCACAGCTCAGCCCATCAGTCTAACGTCACCGCATCCCCCCTGGAAGCAGTTCACTCGAACGCAGCCATGCAGCAAGGACACAGTTTGCGGTGGGTTAATTGACCATTGCAGTCGGGACACATGCTACATGTTGTTCCTAAAGTTTTATACACCACATTTATATCGGTTTGGACAACTTTCAGACTTGTCTTTCTTTTTTTGGTTGTTATTTTTATCATAAATTATAACAGTTTTTTTTTTTTTTTTGCTAGTTTGTACAGTATTAACTTATCAAACTCTTTGACCCTAACAGGAACATGACCCAAACCAGGGCGCAGCAAGAGAGGAAGAAAGTAAAAGCCAGATGTGGGGAGAACAGAAACAGGTTTGTAAGCTTTGAAGCTTTAGCCTTAAGGGGCAGCTGTGACTCAGTGGGTGGTCAAAATGACTAGAAAAGCTCTAAATAAATGCATTCATTTACTAATTTCCTGTCCAGTAGTTTAAAAACTGGCCTTAAACATTTATAGTTCCTACATTCCCAGGAAAACCAACTGTTTGACAAATTGAAAACAAATTGAGCTTTGTTCTTTACTAGCTTCAACAATGCCTGGTTATAAGAGCGTTATTGCAATCTCAAGCATTCAGTGCAACAAAATAACAACCAAGCAGCTGGATTTGGGTTTAAAGTGTTTTTACAACAATAGGTCGAGCATCAAAAAGGTAACAAAAACTTTCTCTATCTGGAGTTTCAGAAAAAATGCAAATAAAATATACTTATCTTAAACTGAGGCTTATCAGTTCAATGATATTTATATCAATGCTATATTAGTTTTGAAAAATAAAAGGAATACTCGACACATAAACCCCCTTGAGTCCAGAAAGCAACCAAAACTATTACTATTAAGATTCACAACATTGCTACTATTTAACAGGAAAAGAAATCTATATTATTTCATTTATTTGCTTGAATTAATAAATATAACTGTGTTAGCAAGCCGGTTACTACAGGTGGTTTTACAAGACTGTTTAACCCTTTAACGCCAGACACGTGAAATAACTAAATAATAAAGATTTAAAATAAATAATAAAACTTAGGATTTCAAAATTTGAAACATTTGTTGGCTAATGCTAATATAATCATTTGTATGTTACATTGATTGTGTAATTAAATAATAATTCAACAATAATGGACTAAATGAAGTTTGTACTTGCCAACTTCCGAACTTCAATCTTCCACCAGGGGGCAGAAAACCTGCCAAAGCGGCAGCTTTTTGAGGAAATCACAAATCTTCTTGAAAAAGCAGAGCTCTTTAAAGCTTGAAGATGTGTGTAATAGATAGGATACAATTGGTGTTAAAGGGTTAAACTAATAGCTAACCAATAGCTGTATCATTTTTATTTCTGTACATTTTAATAAGAGATATCCTGTTTTTTGTTTTGTAGGGGTGTATCTCTGCTTGGCAGTAGCGGCGTGACCCCTCCCACCTCCACTGTCACGTTGTCTCAGCCAATCATCATCTCCGACACGCCCAGCCCAGCAGTCAGCATCATCACCATCCACAGCGACACAGACACAGAAGATGAACGCAAGTTCCATCCTGCCAGGTGAGAACCAGACCTGCTTTAAACGCAACCCATTGATGATCGTCTCACTTTCCTCCACACAACTCTGGAAGTAACGATGTGATTTTCAACAGTGTTGGACTGAGCCGCTCTGAGCGCACTAATGTCATCAGCTGCGTGACCGTGCACGATTCTGACTCCTCCACGACCAGCCCCCTGACCCCCCTGCCCCGCGCGTTGAACACTCTGAGCTCCATGTCGTCACGGCAGGCCAAGTCTCTGGCGGTGGTGGCACCTTCAGTTAAACACCAGCCGTCTGAGAGGGGGGCAGTGTCGCACGGCCGCGTGGAGACTGGTGAGAGTTACACATGAGCTGTTGTTACTTACGTTAATTATTAGTGGGATTAAAAGCATAATTTAATAATGTTTACTCCCTTCTACCTGCAGTGAACTACATGAAACATAAGAAATCTAACCGACAGCCCTGCAGTTCAGGGGAGAGCGTGGATCGGAATGGACTGGGCCCTAGCCAGTCCCACCCTTTGAATCTCAGCCAGGTGAGGCTTTACTTGTCAACATTTTTATTGCTAGCTTTGAAGGAATGATTGATAAAAATCCTTTGCCCGACAAGACTTGAACAGATCTGATATTTTCATTCTTTAAAAAAATGCCAGTCACTGCTCAGGGAAAAAACCTGCGTCATGTTGAACAACAGAGCCAGGGCAGGGTGGATGCTCAGGGTAATCGCGGAGTCTTGAAAAGTATTAAAAGGTGATAAATCAATTTTGGGAAATTCAAGACCCTTATAAAGTATTAAAAAGTCTTATCACGGCTTTATAAAGTCTTAAATTTTGGAACGAAAAAAATCTGAATTTGATGTCCAACAGTTTGAGTCCCAAAAACATCGTAAACGTGTGTGAATTTAGTCATTTTTATTTAATAAAAGAACGGGAAACAAAGGGTGCGTTAGTAATCCTTCTCTCAGAGCACCAGGGTGGGTGGTGCAGAAGTTCAAAAGCACAATGTACGCTCTAGTGTTCCCGGTGAGTGGAAGAGAATCTCAGTGAACGCTGCCGCATAACCAGAATGGCGGTGAGGTATTAAAAAATATTGAGACGGTCTTGGAAAAAGTCTTGAAAAGGTATTGAATTTAACTTCAAGATTCCTGCATATACCCTGATGCTGTCTAATTTAATGTTGGCAACATGAGGAAACAAAGGGAGCTTTAAAGATTAATTTTCCCCAAACTGAAACTTCATCAAAGGGCTTGTCTCAGTGTAAAATAACTTTATAACTATTAGAACATGCAGAAATGCGTTCTTGAATTTCAAGTGACTTGTTTTAAATATTGTAAAGAATCTTTAAAGTTTGCACCAAAAAAAGAATAAAATTCACTGTTGGATTTTTACTATTGTGTCCAGAGTGCCCTCTGTTGGACAGAGAGTAAATAGCACCAGAGTTTAGGAGTGATTTCAGGAAACATCATGCATGAGGTCCATTTTTTATATTACCTGACTATTTGGAGAAAGATGTTTCAGTGACCATAAAACCACAAACTAAATGAGAAATGTGTAAAACCTGGAGTATGGTATAGGTTTAAAACATCACATTACCAGTATACTGATGATAATAAAACAATAATAATGTATGTATAAAATAATGTGTATGTTGCGTTTAGGTGCAGTCGGTGGTTTCTTCATCCCAGGAGCGTTCGGGGGCGTCCCACACCGACGCGTCCCTACATCGCCAACAGACGTTCCCTCCGACTGTCGCTGCCTCTCACTACAGCTTCCCCGAAGTGGCCGCCCTGGCGTCGGGCTCCGCCGCAGCCTCCAGCCTGTACACCTACCCAGCCTCCACCGCCCTCTCCTCAGCTTCTCAGGCCATGGAGCAGCTGCTGGGTCGTGGTCACGGCAGCCACGGACACTCCCCCTCCGCCTATGCAGCAACTTACACCTCATCGTCCTCGTCCTCCAGGAGAGACTCGGCCAGTCGTAAGGAGTCCGTCAGCAGCCTGCTGCACGGCCTGCCTGCAGCGTACCAGCACCAGTTCGCCGCTGGTTCTCCTTATGTTAGCGTGACGCCCCGATCTGAGGCTTACAGTGCCTACCAGCTGAGCCCCAGGCGCCTCACACAGTACCCCTACATATAGGGACTCTAATGCAACTGAACCCATTACTCATATTATCACAGAGGGAGAATTAGAATTACTGTTGGTCACTTATTCATTTACCGTTCGTAACTACAAGAAAGCATTTCAACCCTAGCTCATCTATATGCTCTTTACTATTTTAGTGTGTTTGAAATGATTTTTGGTATTATGCATTCTAATATTTTCCCTTAAACATATTTTATCCCCATCATATTCTATCCAGTTAAGACATTGTGTTAACCATGTTTATCTTTGTGTGAAGAGAGAGCATCCTCCTGTCACGAGCAGCGACTACAGCCGAGGTGACCTTTTACAAAGACAGTTGAGTTTATCGTGAGCCTTACTTCAAAGTTTCCACACACTAATCTATCGAGGCCCTGTGTTTTTAGTGAACATCAAGACCGTACCTCCGTTTGTTTACTCATGTCGTTTTACTGTTTTAAATTATGCCAGTGTGAAGTAGGAAGAAGATTACATATAAGAGAGGAAAGTGTGGCGAAAGCTGTGATGGATGTGTTAATTTAAGTACTCATCGTGGTAGTGTGTTCATGTAGTTTAGGTAGGATTGATCATGTCTGTATGCAATACATTAAAATCTACGTAACTGAGTGCTGAATGTACTGAAGTGTTATCACCGTCTGAACGTGAAAAGCTTTTAAATTGTTTAACTCGTTTTTTTTTTTTTCTCTCCTGAAACGTTTAACGGATCGGTCAGATCTTAATGTATACACGTGAATCCTGATTGTGTCGGACCTATTGTTGCTAACGTTGATTTAAGGCCAGTTTTTTCTTATCAGATGCTAACCGAGAGGCTGTAACAAACTATCCACTGTGCTGCACAAAGACTAATTTATACAAGTATTTGCATTTTGTTGGAAAGGATCTCAGCTTGTCTAGTGTCAGGCCTATTTAGAGTTTTATTCACTCATTTTTTCTTTTCCTGCCAAAAAAAAATGTTCAGTCATCTGCAGATTTCTTCATTGTGGGAAGACGGAGGTCGTGTTCAGACTTGCAGCTGTGTGACAGCTTTTCTTGTCTGTTTTCTTTTCATTTCTATTTCTTAAAGAGGGGATGTGTGTAGTTTCTGTGGGGCACTGACTGCTTTCTTGTTAATCCACCTTTTGTCATTGCATCAGTTCTGTGTCGTCTGAATATTTAATTGTATTTCTTCATAACATAGTATAGTCTGAGGCGTTTTGGTAGAACGATTTCAGGGAAAAGGGTTTCAATAATCCACTGTCACCATTTCCAATAAAATAAAACAATCTCACACTGCCTCCGTTGTTTTAATTTTTTAAACTCTAAAGTAGACCTAAAGAAAAAAGCTTGATCTCTGAATTGTTGTGAAACAAGTGACGTTAAAACACGTAAATGTATTATTTTCCAAAGTAAACCTAGTGGATGTTTTTTCCCTCCTAAACGGAGTGTGATCCAGGGAATGTTTTTTTTTTTATGATGGCTCAGTTTGTTATTGCTAAAACTACTACTAGTGTACACACAGTGACTCATAAAATAATCCATAGTTGAAACATCACAGAGCAATATTGTGAAGGTGGAGTGTTTAAAAGGTTATTTGCAGAATGCTGGAGAAGCTGAATCACAGTTTCTTGTTCAAACATGAAAGTTTTGACGGGTGATTTAACTTCAGGGGAAAACCTGAACGTCGAGACAAAATCTGAACTGAAGACTGGCTGCACTCTACAGTATCCACTGAAGGAAACGGAAATATTGTTGGTATAACACTTTAGTTTTGTGAAAGATTGTTTCCAGAGGACAGAAATGAATGAGATCTTATTTTTGATGTTTTCTGGTTTATTTTTTTACTTTAATGATCAGTAATATACACCATGTGGGGTGAGGGTGTCATAAAAAAAAAAGGTAAATCTCAGCGGTAAAAAGGAATTTTCTAAAAAGAAAAAGTCAAAAAGAACTTTAATCATTTTTTTAACCTTTCATGTCCTCGTATAATTAAATTAGATTTTAACAACGGTATAAAAAACAAGTGTTTTGTTGTCGATCCAGACAAATTTATCACATTTACATTTTCCTGACCTATTTGAACTGATTTTTGGTTTCTGAACTTTAAGCTACAAACTTCACTAAATCAAAAAAAGTTGGCTTTAAATAATTTTTTTTTTCCAAAGAGCTACAGAAAAGTCGCCATTTATGTTAATTTACCAAATCAGTATAAATGTACCAGTGTGGGGTGACGTTTTTTCCAGCCCAAAACACACGTAATACTTTCTTAAACAACATTTATTAAAATCTTGCAAATTGAGTTTGGATCTATTGCTCATGCCCAAACATTTAGTTCACAGCTTGTTTAAAAGAACAAACACTTGAATACAGAAAAAACAAGTCATTAAACAGAGCCATACATAACATCAAAACACATAAGATCTATGTTAGTAAAATTACAAAAACTGTATAATATATAAATAATCTGAATTACTTAAAATAACTTCTTACCACAACCTTCTCTATAAATACTGGAAGTCTGCCTCAAAGATTTTCATCAGAGTGAACTTGTTTTCATCCTCTCCAAGTTTCATTATGATAAAAGTCTCTGCAGATTTCTTTACAGTATAACAAACACATTCATGTCACAACTTGCCAACTTACGAGCGCTGTCCTAAAACTAGCATTTAGTTGACAACAGGAATCCAAACACTTTCAAAGTTCACATCGAGCAGCGTCAAGTCTTTCTTCTGTGAGACACAAAGACGGGCCTCAGGCAGCTCAGCTGGACCTGAATCCAGTCAAATATGATGGAAATAGAGTTGTGTGCAGCTGGAATTTCCTCTCTTTTTAGAGTGTCAGCAGCTCTCGATGTGATGCAGTAAAACACAGTCAAACAGTTTTTGGAGTCTAAACCTAAATCCAGACCTCTGACTAGTCCACCTAAAATCAGGTCTAAAGAAAAACAGAGAGAGGATTTCTTAGGACATGAGGAGTGGAGAAATATCAAATTAAACCTGTAGACAGTTTTGAAATGTACACTTACTGTGGTGGCATTGTGAGACGGGGGAGTGTGTTTGTCAAAGCCCTCGGCGAATCCTGGTTCTCTGAAATCTGGTCCCAGATCTCGGTGTTGACCCACAGGGCCCCGGACAGCTTTATGGTGGCCTGGGTGCAGGTGATAGAGCGGCACAGAGGGCACGACACGGTGTAGACGGCACCCTGGAGCTTGGACATTTCCTCCAGGCAAGGAGCGCAGAAGGTGTGGTTGCAGTGCAGGACTCTAGGGACCCTGCTGTTGCGAGAGTACTCGTTGCAGCACACGATGCACTCGAGCTCTTCGTTTGAGTACATGGTTAGTTTTAGGTGAAGATTCCTTCAAGAAGCCTTGGGAATGAAAAAAAGAATAAGTTAAAGTGAAATTTTACAACAAAACTTAAAAACATTTGTATTTTCATTTAAACACACAAAAAGTATTAGAACACTCACTTGTTCGAAGCACTGAGACGGACCACTACTCTGCCAAGTCGCTGCTGCATTGAATGAAGTTTGCTCCACCTCTGCTTTTAAAGCCCTCCTTGTCAAGGCAGGTATCAGAAACACAATTCCAAAGAAGGCCTGCCCTCAAGCGGACAACATTCTGAGGAACTGCATATGCGTGCAGACTTCCATGTGCGTTTGGATCACATTCATAGTTTCCAACTCTTGATAGTCTAGTCTACTTGATAAACAGCAATTTGTCACAGAAGCAAATTCAAAAAAGTTTTATTAAACGCCCTGACAAAGCAGGGTATTTATTTGCATTTACTATGAAAACATACAATGTCACACAAGATTAACTGAAGCAAGGTAATTGGAGCATTTGCTGTATTACAACAAAAATGCACTCCCATTTTCATCAGTTTGCATTTGATTTTCTCTTCTTCTTAGAGATGTGTGCCAAAAAAAAAGAAGAGAAACATAACCATCTGCTTTTCAGATCAGCTTGTCCATCAAAGAACCATCTTTACTAAATGCGATGCACAGTAGTAAATCATCAAGAGAAAATTATGAGCGCCAGGGTCGTCGTTTTGTGTTTTACCCTGTTTAGCACACAATAGACCCAGCTGGCAGCTTCTATAAATAGAGAACAAAAAAAAAGGAAAAAATATATATATTTAAAAAAAAATCAATGTACAGGAATAAAAATGATTCTCTTAATGAGACTTATTTTGGATCTGGTGCTATTCTGGTCAGCTAAACCAATTTAAAAAGTCTCTGGTTTCCACTGTGCAGACCTTGCTTGGCTCATGGGCTGGAATTTGACTACAGATCAGAAACTCCAAGTACTTAAGACCTATACGCCTCGTTTTTGTATTTATACCGTTTATCTGCATGTAAGAAAAAATGTTTATAAAGTCATCTTTTAATATCTTTCCATTGGTTTGAAGTTTTATTTCCAGAGCGTCATTTTAAATATACCAGTCTGACACTGATTAGGTGTTTGCTGAAGACGTTATTCAGGTTTGAGTTACGTAACTTTTTCAAAAGAAGACCGACTTCCTCTCCTGACCCAGATATAATCAGCAGAGTGAGCCAAACCTTGGATCTGCAGCAGGATATTAAAACATGACAGGGAGTGGCATTTGACCTGTAAAGAAAACGAAACTAAAAGCGTTTGATTCTGAAGACGCTGTAGGAGGAGGATCTGGTGAGTAAGCTGAAAATGATCCAAGCATTTTATGATCGATTTTTTATAGATTTTCAGGAGAACAATGGCGCATTTAATGAGCTCAGTGTAAAAATGGTTCAACACCTGACATGGAATCCTGAATAAAAACGTACAAACTCCTTCATACCAGACCTGCCGGCTGCATGACTACAGGATTTTCCACATCAACTACCAAACTGAAACACTTTCAGTCAGTAATGAGAGGCTTTGAGTCTCATTTTAAGGCAAATTACAAAAGCGTTTCATCAGATTTAATACCTATGCTGCGTTTATAACTATTTAAAATTCAGTTGCGTCTCTCCTTCCATTTGTTTGGACAGTCACTTGGTTTTCTTCACCCCACCCCCCAAAAAAAATCAAGATTTCTGGATGGCTGCTAGATGGTGAGAATTGTTTTAAAGGATTTTGTCAAAAATCTTTCTCAACCCATGAGCCAAGTTTGTTCCCCGGAACAATAGAAACCACTGCAGCACAAAGTGGATCACAACCGTTTCAAGATCCCCGTTTATTTTTCCACTCCTGTCCAACCTCCCCACCTCCTGCTCTCAGTCCATCCAGGGAGGGTGAGTTAGTTTCTTCCAAAGTCCATGGTGGTAGTAGTAGTTGTGGTCGTGGAAGGGGTTTAATTCAGGGGGAATGTTCCTTCTCCTCAAAATGTGTTTGTAAAGTTTGGAGTCATTTTGGTGGCTCACTTAGAGGAGGAGGAAGGGGGCGGGGCTTCTCCTTTCACTCCTGGGCTATGCTCCTCAGAACGTACTTGACTGTGTAGGCAAACGCTGCAAAGCCTACGATCACAAACAGATTAGCTAATGCTCCGCCTAAAAGTCCATGGTTGCGATTGGCCTGCTGCAGGCCAGGGGCAGGGTTAGCACCCCCCACAGGGGCTGGTCCTCCATTGAGGGCTGGGAGCCCATAGTGGGCATGTTGAGGGTCTCCATCAGGCACCACATCAGGTAAAGGGAGGGGCTGAGAGCGGGCGCTTAACTCCTCTTGGGCCTTCTGTTTCTGCTTAATTTCCTGGTGAAAGAAAAGAGATGGGGGAACATTTAACTGAAGGTCAGAAAGGTGACCTGCTAGTATCTCTATTTCAACAAAACAAAGAAGGAAACCCTGTACTTTAGTCATCATTTTATACTTACGTCTACTACATCAGGAAAGAGCTCACAGAACACTTTGTCTTTAAGGTTAAAGGTCAGGCTTTGGGCTGAGAGCTGTCTTTTCTATAAAAACAAACAAATCAGGGTTACCACTGTTTTTTCATATTACCATGCTATATGTCATCCTTTTATTTAATTCTTCCACCCACCGTGTAGTCGGATGTCTCAATGCTTCCGAGTGTTGGTCCTTTCTCCACCATAAAGCTGAGCAAACCTGTGAGAATCGTCGAGACCGACCAAGCAGGGTTCCACGTGTCTGGATGGAAGTCTGTGATGGACAAACATAACCTGTGGCCCAAAAGAAAAAACAAACAGCTCACTGACAGGATCTCCTAACACCATATATACAGTTTGTTTTATTTACAGCTCAAGTCCTCAAGAAGGAGCTCAGGCTTCACCTTGTGTTACACTTGAATCTCCCATTTGGTGTTATCATATAAATACTTGGTGGCTTAAAAGGAAATTCTCGCGGAAATATGAGCTTTCCGTGATAATATCCCCCTGAAAATAAACAGAAAGAAAACTGTAAGGAAAACAACATCTACATTTCAGGCAAAGTAATAGTTGAGAAAGCATGTTTACCTTCATATGGAGTCTTCTCAGGACCTCTGACTACATAGTGCCTACAAAAGTTAAAAAAAAATGATAATTTAACAACTCCTTCCCATACACCATATCAAATATTCAAAAAATTTGAATTTCCCACCAGTTATCTGAAATAACAACAGATTTTTAAAAAATGTATTTAGTTTTTTTAAGTATATTTCTTTAGTTCTGCATTTAAAATATAAAAGAAAGCTTTAAATTTGAGGTTTTTTTAATCTACTATTCATTAGTCGAGTGATTTGTTTTTTCTTTTTAAACAACTAATTTAAAAAGGCGTACTTAATTAAAAATATCGGTAGCAGTTTTATTTTTTCCTGACAGAAAATGTCCCAATTACAATGCTCCATAAGAGGAACAAAATCAACTAAGACTTATCTATAGTATAAAAAGAAAATCAATTAGAATTGTAATTTAGAATGCCATTTACAACATACAAACAAGTACAAAACAGTAGTGTTTGCCTTTATTACACTTGTGAAAATAATTGACACTAAACAGTAGAGACAGAAATAATGTTCTTAACAAGCTTTTCTGATTGACACCATCAGCAGTTCCTCTCCTTTGTTTTGCATATAAATGTGTTCCAGGCATCTTAAAATCATGACCTGAAGAAGATCCAACAGGAACTAAAATGCAAAGCAGCTGGAAAAAAGAAACATCAATCATAGTTTGAGTTATGACGTTCTTTTTATTGTTGTCATCTTGGCACAATGAGCGACCTCAACAAGATTTATGTGGTTGGAAATGTTATTCTGTATGATTTATTAAAGATGTAATAATTTCAAATAAAAAATCTGAGCTAACTAATGCTATAATAGAAATGGTTATCACACAACACACTCCACCTGAGCATCTAAATTACAACAATATAAAATAAATAAAGGGGTTCTGTTTCCTGACTAACAAACTGGCTGCATCCCATTTCTCTGACCTTGTTCTATAGCAGAAAAAAGATTTTTTTCAACAGAATATTATGCATCACAAGATAAACCCTTATACTTCTGGTTTTATTACACTACGCAAAATATAAAATATGCATTAAATAACATCCTTTTTTCCCCTCCAACACTCAATTTAAAATATTGTGCAGTATTGTCACATTAGAGAAAAAGGAACCCTCCTAAAATATTTCCCCCAAGATCATATTTTCTATACCAGGAAATTAACTTCATTGGAGTGTTATATATAAGGAATTTTCCTTGCCTAATTTGTGAAAAGGTTGTGTATTGTTGTCACAATATCATGAGAATATCTATCACTGCAAGTAGGTAGAATATCTCAAAAAGACAGAAGAGAAATACATTAATCTAAATACACAGTTTACAAAAATGTGCTCATATAACTTTTGTAATAAAAAGGTATTTCACACAAATATTGAAAATGAAATGGAAAAATCTTCACCTGTGATGGTATAAATATAAAGAAGTATAGCTAGTTTAAGTGTAAAATAATACA
The DNA here is from genome assembly GCA_006937965.1 of Callopanchax toddi. Classification (NCBI taxonomy): domain Eukaryota; kingdom Metazoa; phylum Chordata; class Actinopteri; order Cyprinodontiformes; family Nothobranchiidae; genus Callopanchax; species Callopanchax toddi. The sequence goes on along the minus strand of SSNR01000047.1, from coordinate 531,224 downwards.
TTTGCAGCTTGTTTGACACAAATCCCAACAGGGAACAAGGAAGGTGTAAATTAAACCGACTCGTGAATCACCATGTGTAACCTGAGCTTTATGTAAAAAAAAACATCAGGAAACAAAGGGATTTTTTTGGAAATGTTCAGGAAAGGATGGCTGGACTTTTATTTAACACAATTCTGGAAAGAAAACGAAAACTGTAAAAAAGCCAACTGTATTGTGTGTCATTCCAGAGAACCAACAAGTTTCAAGGACAAATTTTACAGAGTGTATGTTTACAAAGTGGGTAATGAGGTTTTATCAACAAAGAAAACTACATGCACCAGCTCATGTTTGATTACTTCTGTTAAACAGTAAAGGAACTGACTATATCTGTCAAATCAACAATTTATATAATCGAGACTGAAGGAAAATCAGAATGAAGTCAATTCTACATTCGGTTTTAAAATGTGTAAAACTGTGAACCTTTACTTTTAGAGTTAGACTAGTTAAAGGTTCTTATTTTTATTTTTGGGAGTTTTGGGGCGACTTAATGATTCAGACTCCCCCAATGCAGTGAAGAATAAATTTAAGCCACTCAAGCTTCTGACCATGTTATAAATAGCAGAAATCATTAGCCTTAAACCAGTCTGCCATGACATCTATCTGCAAGCAAATGGACAAATACAGAATACCAGAACATTTATTTAACACTGTTTAATATTTATATGTAACCCATTTAATGCACACTCTATGAGAGAGATTAACCCGAGGATCTATGCTTTGCTATATGTGTTGATTGTATGCAGGATCATGGTGCTGAGCCAGGTCAGCCTTATCACAAACAACTGCCTCTGTTGAGAACCTGTGATGTGGTACTGTACTTCTACAAACTCTTACTAAGCACCACAATAGAAACTTAAATGGATGACAACAGTCGGACTTTACCAGCTTTCATCCTCAAGTTGTGTTGGGTTATGAAGATCAAAAGAACGAACAAAAAATATTTTAAGTGTCACGTAATAACAACCTAATTTCAATACCTCAGGAAAGTTCAACTACACACAGAAAGGAAGCTTTAGAGTGATGAAATGATGTAGTTTTGTGGTGGCTGTCAGTGGGTAATCAAACCGGTTCTTAACAGTTATGAACCAGCCCAGATTTAGCAATGGAAACACTGATAGAAAAAAAAAAAAGGACCTGTTTGTCAGCATCCTCAATATATTGACCCTTTGCACCTACGTCACCTGATCACGTGGGTTCACCATAGTGGTTGGCAAGGGTGAATTACGGGAGTATTGAACGGAGAGCAAAAGTGGAAACTGAGGTTGTTGTTTTTTTAACCAGTTTAGCCTGTCTCCTAGTTCAAGCCCAGTTCACTTGTGGGAAGGTTTAGCTTGCCTAGGTGGGGCTCACAGAGAGCAGTATTTACAAACGTTAAATGAACGTTAGCTTACGTTCTCCCTGCTGCTGTTCATCGATGTAAACAAGTTGCTGACTTTGCTAGAATTCACCCGGATGGATTTATAACATTATGTGATCAACACTGTTCAATTTACACTGGAGCTAATTTTAAAAATGTTTTTAAAATAGTCCGACCAGTTTTAGTGGCTGGCAGGGTCAACGGGTTCAGATGCTACTCTCACACCGGACAAGATGAGATATCTCATAACGGGCCTTAACGGCGAAGCTCATCATGCTAAATAAATAACGTAATTTTCACACACGTAATCCTACATTGGAACAATATTATTATAATCAATAACTATCTTGGAATTCACTATAGTGGGCAGTAACACAGTCCTCCGTGGTGAAATAAAGGATTATCAATTCTAAATGAGTAATATAAACATCACATTTATCATTTCAGGTCCTTCACAGTCAGCCCGTCTTCCTCCAGAAATATATGAACTACCCTTACCCAGTAAACACTTTGGGGGATACTAGTCCATTACCGTTGTGGCTCATCTCCGTTTTCGGTCTCCATCAAAGTTTTAAAAAATAACAAGTTGAGTTTACACCCATGTGTGTTAGCGCAGCCAACCGCGCAGTAAACTATCATCATTTTACTGTGAAATCAACTAAATAAAAGTGATAAAATGCTACAAACTGGCTTGTTTTGACTAGCTTCCCAGGAGTTTCAACGTGTGTAAACAGTATATCTAAGGGGTCGGCCTCATGAGCGATGTGACGTCACGTGCAAAGGGTCAATATGCTCCCCAAATATTAGGACAAAGAACAGTGTGCAATTCTTAATAAATTTGAAAATTTATTTTATATTTATTTAGGCATGACAAACTCAGCATGTATTTATGATTTACTATAACTTAAGGAGTCTTTAATTTTGAAAGATTACCATTTAAGATAGTCAAATAATTATTAATTATTATTAATGCATTGGCCTACTATAGATTGTATTTTAGTGGTCAAATTCTAAAATGCAGGTTGTACTGTCTGCAGAAATCAAAGGGTTTTGCAGGTTTCACAGACTTTATGAACTACAACAATATGTGGATGGAAAGCTCACCATTCTAGGATGTTGGAGGGGAGAGGTTCTGCACAAATGTAAGGCACTGGGTCTTTCTTTATCCTGAGGTAATCCTGTTTAAGTCGCTGAGTGGCTGTAGTTGGAGCTCTCTTATTCCCGGTGTTGCTCATCTTAAATCACACAAGAACACAAGCATATTGCATATTATATAAACAGAAACCTGTCTTGGTTATTGTTACTCTGACAAAACAGAATACTAAAAGCATATCAATTGATTATTTTCCTGTTTGTATTTCAACTCTAAAATTATGAGCCAGTTGATAAAACTAATGCTACAGTAATGAGAATGCCTTACATTTATTTATACTATGTAAAATAGTGCTGTGGCAGAAAATGTACTAGCATTTGGGGCAAAGATGAGGAAAATACTTTAGCAGTGACTAGCAAAGTAGCCAAGTAATTGCAGAATACAAGAGATAACATTTAAAAATGTTTAAGGGACATGCATACTATTACTACTACAGTGCTGCAAATATTTTAGCGATCGTCTCATTTTGTTAATCAGTGACAATGCTCGCAGGAACTTCTGTAGATTAATAGAAAGACTTTAATCCTGCATATAATATATTTCTGAATAAAACTGTAAAGCATCAAGGCCACTTGAAAAAAAAAACAGCAATGCCAGGTATTTTACTTATTTGTTTCTTTTTGAATTTAAAATAAATTAAGTGTGACACAGTGATTCAATTATTCATCCAAAAGAAGTAGAGCTAAAGTTGGCTGGATAGGTTTGAAATGCAGGCAAAGCAACAAAAACAATTATCCCAAAATGCAGTGGTATGTGAATTATAATTATTCTACCCACCATCTGTGGTTGTAATCTTATGTGGATAGTAACCTAAAATTATATCACTGTCACTTCATAATTTCCCTTTGGCATTATGTGAATGTTAGCAGCTTGGATGGAGTCATCCTAATTTGATAGACCAAAAATTATGCTCTAAATTATAACCATTGAAACTGGATTGCAAATTTCTATCAAATGCTTTAACTATTTTTGACACTAAGAATTTATTCTTGAAATAAAATTTCTACCATATTCCCATCAATTTAACTTAATTAGGAATGTATGATATAACAAAAATCTCAATCTTATTTTCTATCATTTTCTCAAGATAACCAAATACGTCTCCATGGAGGAATTACTCAAAACTAAAAACATTTGTACTAATTTAGACTTTCCGTGGACGTTGATGGCGTTCAAGGACAAAATAAAAATGGATCACTGGTTTTTAAGACTACTGGTTTTCCCACATAATAAATTAAAGAGATAAGACGACTCAGACTTAAATGTACTTTCATTAGTTAGCCCGCTAAGTGGCAAATGAAGATAAATGCACCTCTACCTACTGGCCAGCATTGTCATGTGGGTAACAGCTGATCAGTAATAAGCAGTTCGTGGACTGTCACGATGGTGGAAGTCTGACAGTTTCATTTCCTAACACTTAACTACTATTTCATGTCACTTATATGACTAGCTAATCCGCTAGTTAGCAACCTAAGCTAACGTGAAATCAGTGACTACTGGACAGATCAATACGTCAAATATCAAACAGTTACTCAATCACAAACCCTAATCGAACATTATAGATCGGTTTCCACCTACATTATGTCACCAGGCTTTATTAAAAACATATTAACCCGCGGTACCTCATGCCCATCAATTGCAACTCAAAGAGGCCATTGCTACTGTAGTTAGCTAACTAACTTTAGCAGCGGCTAGCAAAACTAGCTCTGATACAATCGAGTTGCGTTTCATATTCCTTCTGTTTTTGAACAGAGGGCAAGTAATGTGAACATACCTCTTCAGAGACCCCCGTAAAAATATGTGTTCGTGGTAGGACACGAAATAAGGTTGTTGTTTTTGTTGTCAAACCTAAAACCGATAAGACGATGACACCAACGTAGCTTTAGCTTCCGTGAGCAGGACAACCAGTTCCACTTCCGGTGTTCTCTTCTTCGTGGATAAAATGTTTACTTAGTTCCTTACTGTCGCCAGCTGATTTAAAATGCCTGATAATAGTACTACTAATGATGATGATGATCAGTAAAAAAAAAAAAAAAAAAAAAAATCCCATTGTCTCACATAATATAAAATAACTGATTATTAGAACAGAAACTGGCGTTTGTTTTAGCAAAGTGTGATATGTTTTCTTTTTCAGTCAGCTGAGAGGCCTTTAGGTGTTTTATGGCATTGCTTGTTGCTAAATTTGTTGTTTAAAAAAATGAGCGAAAAATAACAATACACAAGACTTTAAATTTTTTGGCCATTTATTTTCATATATTTTTTACCATCACATGTAAATAGTAGTTGAACATCCCTTATTCAAGACTTGTGATGACAGCAAAAAACTATAAAAAAAATGTACTTCACTGATTCCAAACATCAAGTTTTGTGTACTCATCACAGAGAGTATGAATACAGCAGCAGAAACACATGCATAATGTTCTCTGCAGCTTTCATCAATCTAAAGAGAGAAAAATAATTACATTTTGTTGCTAAACTTAAAGCATGTGTAAGAATTAAAACTTGATGACAGTTTGAGGAGAAACAAAGTCTATTTTTAAAAATGCATCTTTATTGTGTGAATTTGCTGGCATCTTGTTTCAACTTATTCTGACATTTTAATTAAAATACATCTACAGTTAACACTATGGTTGTTAGGACAACTGATAAAAACACCCATGCAGTCATGTTCAATGCATGAGGTATGCGCTTTTGAGATGCATACTTTTTAAACAATTTGAATGTTTTAAATTCATTTTTACTGGTGTTTTTGCTGCATGCCTGCAACACTTCTGCATTTATTCTCATTATTGCACACAAACACATCTCATTTGATTCCAAAGTGCCTCAAGAGTCTGCATCAAAGTGGTAGTAGGGTGTTGACACTATGGCATCTTGCAGCGGCTGAACTGTATGCTCCTCCTTCTCAACTTCTCGGGCTGTAGAGACGCGAGGACAGAAAACTTGCGAAAGACATACCCACAGGAGATGTCACCTGTAAAAGGGATACTGAAATCAAAGGCTTGATCCTGCTGAAGGATGCGATGGAGAATGACTAAAATGCTATTAGAACCTACTACACCCATGAGCCAGAAAGTACTGTAATCACAACTAACCCACATTCCAACATTAATAAAGACAGACCAGAAAAGTGTTTTTTATGAATCCTTAAGGAGAAAAACATCAAAGAATAAAGTGAAGCTGAAAGGTTTCGGATAACATCTTGTTTACCACAGAAATACATATGAAATAAGTCTGAACTGGAAGAAGGCATGCAGACCTATGCCAAGATTTTAAGGATAAGTGTGAATGTTTTCTTCAGACTTTCAAGGTAACCTGATGAGATTTCACCCAGCTTACTGGAGCCATCTAGATGACTGCAATTCTAGATGACTGCTTATTTTTTAAATATAGCAGAGTTTATAGTTTTGTATCTGAAAGTTTGAAGCAAACCTTAAATCAATAGGAGACACAAATTTAGATTTTTTATTCTGATGATGTCAGCATGTTCTGTCCATTTGCTAAATTTCTTATTTAGACTCATTTCAAGTGTTTTCATTGAAACACATTTGATTGAGGCAAATTAAAGTCTAAACTGATTTTTCAATAGGCATAAAATGCCACATTATAAACAAACTGGTGTAGTATTTCTGTTCTGGACAAAGATCAGAATACAAATTTATTTACAAACTATAAAAAAAACCCTAATTTTGAAAATTCAGATGAGAAAAAGCAAAAGAAAACACATTTCTGGTGTTTTTTCTTTCAGTTTGGGCCTAAATAACAAGTAGACATCACTGTTAAAACTGGAAATACCAAGAAAATGCATTTTAACTGCAGCTTTATAAATTCAACTTTAAGCTGCTGCCTCATTGTTAAAGATGTTACAGCAGATGTTGGAGTGGTTGTAGTTTGGATTACTACACAACCACAAATGTTGATTTAAAAAAAAGACTCACAAATTAAAAAAAAAAAGACTTTTACAGGAAGTGAATCTTCCAAATATGTAAGTCGTTGCAAAAAATGTTCACTTATTCTGATACTTACAAGAAAGAAAATATCACTGATAAAACATAAAACCTATGTTTTGAATCAGTTTTAGTTACTTTGAAACATAAAAAAAATGGTTAGAATAATAAACACACATTCTTTAACTTTGTTTTATGAAAAATCCTAGCAAACTAATTTTGAGGACAAAACTCTAAAATATATATTTTATCTTATTTTCCAAAGAGACAGAAAAGGTTCACAAAAGTCGAGTGGCTCCCAACAATTCCCAGAAAAAAATGCTCCCAACAAAAAGAGCAGACAACTCAACAATCATGCCCCCCCCCTCACAAGCACCAGAGCAGAAATAATCGCTCAACCTAAAACAGCCCGAGGTGTTTGACTCACTCTATCCTTGTGCTTAACTGTCCTTCTGCCTGTTGCAACCCCTGTGGTGACAGAAGCAATGATGTGTCAGTGTTTATTTACTCACATGGTCACAGGTTCTTCAGTGTCAGTTGAGAAGTTAGACATTGTTGGAACATGGTATTTTTCAGTGATGGTATTAAAATGCTTGTGAGATCACATTAACAGACTGGAAACATTGAATTATTCAAGGCGTCGTGTTGCTGGTTCAGGCTAGAATTCAAAGCTGGCTAATGGATACACATGAAATGCTAAAGTAATGTCTAAATAGTGAGAGCTGGTAGTCTGGAGGAGCCTCTGTGTATGCCTCAGGTAGATTAAAAAGCTGGAAAATAACTTTTTTGTTGTTTTTTGCTTTGAATAAGCCAAATGCTATTAAGAATTCACCAACCACCAAAAGACACCTGACCAGAGTTTTAAAAAGTTATTCTCCCAATGTTCACCATTATTTATGAACTGAAACTATTTGAAATAATTTACCAAAGAATCATGTTGGGAGAATATTTTGTTAAAAGATGAGCAATAAGAGCAAGAAGGAGGAAGCAGGGTTAGTTTATCAGGAGTTTCAGTTTTATTCATTGCATTGTTTTTTTTCCCCTTAGTGCTTCTAAAGACAAGAAAAAAAAAAGAGAGTATCCCTATGATATTCAAATGTAAGTAACCAGAAAAATGCCTTCGATTATGTAAGAATTGTGTTGCGGGTCTGTTTGACAAGTTTCCTGAAAACAATAAAAGACAAACATGAAACACGCGACCGGATACCGTGACAGAATGCTGAGAGGCAGGCAGTTGGTATCGCGTTAAAATACACAGGTGTACTATTTACAGCACGTTTCCTTTTGAAAAGCACCTTTAACCACTCTGAAGTCAATACACACAATGGACACAACATTTAATCACTTCCTCAAGGGCGCCGGCCCTTCACAGTTTGGTCACAGTAGGTTCACATCACCCTCCTAAACTGGTTCTAATTTGCAGCACACTGAACGATCGGACCCACCAGGTAAAAATCACAGCGTCTGGACTTGTGAGCGCAGAGCGACGGGTGTTATAGCTCTCTGTTAACCCACAGAAAAAAGTCAGACTGTATTGTTCCTACACTTTCCCTTAAAAAAAATTCTTTGGCAGAGGAAAATAAAACCACAAATTAAAATATATATATATATATATATGTACATGACAAGAGATAATAAAGAGGTCACCACAGATTTGTTCTGTGGATGGAAAAATGGCACAGAGGTGCAGAAAGGACACCAGAGACCAGAGGGGGTCACGGTGGTACATGCTCATTCCACAGGACTGCACTGCACAGAGTGATCAAAATATCCAAAAATACTTCATCATGCTTAGAATGCAAACAATGTTGAACTTGGCAATTCTTAGCAATAAGCATACAGAGGATAATGACGCACACATCGGTCCATTATCTAATAGAATATTACTGATGAGCATTTACAGGAAACTGGAGGTGTCACTTATCTTTACTACGTGGCAGTGGGCAGAAAATGATGACGTAAGTGACGTTTTTATTTACTCCCTAACTGTAAGCTTCCTGCTCTGGCTCGTTGGCTCATGTTCTGTCACGATTCAGCAGCTAACTGTTGACTGCAGCTTCATATTTCACTCAAAAAGCTGGAGAAATTTTGCAAAAAGCGGCAAATTTGAATCGCCGATATTTGCAGCAGTCTACTGTAAGGCTATATAGTATGTGTGTTTTTTTTAAATGACTGCAAACATTATACCATCTAAATCCTTCCTACTTATAAAAGTAATGCTTTGGGATTGAAATGACAATCAACAACGTGTGTGCAGAAAACAACTGCATCGAAGAACGCATTGCACAGGTCCTCTGGATCGATAAATAAAACCACACACAGACACAAACTAGACAAAAACAATGTCAAATAAACTAAATTATAATACTGTAAATAGGAAAAGTGCACAATTTCTTTTTTTTATCCTTTACATAATGTAACAAACCCCATTATTTACCTCTCTGACGCTCATTTGCTCTCCCACTGGCACACTCACATCACAGCGTATCTACAGCAGGGCAGGGACTCTTCCCACAAGCCCTTCACTTTTTATTCTTCTTTTTTTTTTACTTTTTTCACAGTAAACTACCCTGCCACCTCCGATGTAGCTTGTCAGTTACTCTTTTTTTTTCTTTCAGTAATGGAACAGATACCATTTGTTCACCTCATGCCACAGTACACGGTTTTTCTAGTCCTCTAAATACGTATATTTACATCTCTGGTCGAGAAGAGATGGGTAATGTCGCGCAGATGGAATGGATACATAGAGTTAGAAGGTTAATGCAGCCAGAATCATCAGAGGGAAGAGCCGTTAGCCCCTCCCTAGAAAAAAACAAAGCGCTCATGCTGGAGGTTACACCACATCATGTTAAGTTAGAAGATAACCCTGTTAGAGAAACACCAGAAAAAAAGCAGGTGTGATTTCACTGTGTGTGTCGTGTAGCTAGCATCAGCACAGGTGGTAATAACAAGCAGGAAAATGGAGGCGGTGGCTGTATAGTCAGTAGGGTTAAAAAGCTCCATCAGGGGTCCCCCCCCCCCCCTTGGACACACTGCACCTCACAGTCACTCCCCCCTCTTCCACCTCCACCAAGACGCCCTGTTTGCCTGTGAAGTTGCCTGTAAGCTGAGATCTACGTAAGCAACGAGATCAGCGTCTAGGGGCAACTTCAGCAGCTTCCCAGTCAGGAGGAATGGGGTTTATAAACAGAGGACGAGCTATTCTCCCAGCTGCAGAGGCGACCACTAGCTCTCGTCTATGTTGAGGCAGATAAACTCCTGGATGCACTTCCTGTACTGCTGCTCGGTGGGGCTGCTGCTGGGGTATTGACCTGGCTGACCCAACGGACCCTCCGCCTCGCGCATCTCCTCGTTCATCCGGGCCAGACGCAACCTAGAGGAGGAGAAATGAAGTAATTAAACAAGCAAAAAGTTAGGGAAGGTGTGACGAGGGATCAGTCAGTAATTAAGCTATAAACTATTTACTTACAGACAGAACTGTAAAATCATTTAACTGTTACCTGTACTGACAAAAAGATTAACTCAGACAACGACTCAGATATAAATCACAGCTCATTGCTGAAAAGTGAAAGGTGTGATGTAATGTTTTTGCCTGTGCATTTGTCTGCCTGTTAGTAAAATAGTTCATGAGCCACTGGACGGATTTTAATGAAACCTTTACTAAATCTTCAATAGCTGCATGTCTACAACTGATTCACTTTTAAGCCCAGTCCCAATACCACCCTTCCACCCTACGGTCTTCTATGAAGTGCACTTGGAATTATGGGTAATACACTTCGCCAAAGTATACACAATGCAGACATCGGCAAAGTGCGTAGCGAGGGTGGAAAAGGGGGCGGGGACAAGGTCTGGAGTCTCCACCCAAGATAATCGGGACACCCTAAGCACTCGCGCACCTCCGTGGTAACGCGCAACTGAGGGGGTGGAAGTGCGAGTATTGGGACACGGCCGTAGAGTGAGCCAGATTCAAGATGGCCACCAAAGCTAACTAACATTAGCAAACACAAAAATGGCAATAACTCAGGCTATTTTACAGATATTGAGCTAATATTTGGTATCAAAGCAACTAAGAGACATCCACATCATAGGATTCAAGGTATTTGCCATTAACTGTTGGAATCAATCCTGTTTGTTTGTTAAACCACTCACTGAATTTTACTGAAACTCTTAGAAAGTCTTCATTGGATGTATATCTCCAACTGATTATTAAATCCATAATTAGCTGAGGCTAATGGACAAAATAGCTTTACCTCTGATGATTTTAAAGATATTGACTTCACATTTGGTGTCCTGGTAGCTAAGGATCATTAACAACTTCATCACTACTCCATGAGCTAACAGACTGCATGACATCAGGCATTAGGTTACCATCAAGATTTGATGAAAGGAGCTACAACCCAATCATTTCGCGACAAGAGGTGATCCTTTATTTAAAAATATGGCATGAAAGGTTTAAACGCTTTCAAGTAACGCTTGGTCTCTAATTAATTCTAACCTGTGAGGCCCCAGGTGTTACAGGAAACCATCAAAAGGTGATGTTCAGCAGGTTAGGTCAGAGGGGATTCCCATAAACAAAAACAGAATTAAACCGTAAAATGTTTCAGATGCAGGATGTTTTCTTTTCCACGTCAAAATGAAAAAGTAACTCACTTAAGATGTGTCGTTTAACGTAACGGACTGTTTGTTGAACATAAAGGAAAATACTTCCTCCATCAGATACTAGTGATTTGTGACTGGCTGAATGGGTGATGGTAGATGGGGATGTCTTACAGGGTAACGATGTCTGCGTTGGCAGCCTGGACAGCGATACTGAGAGGATCGTGACCCTGTTCATCCACCTCCGTCTGCGACGCTCCCCTCTTCAGGAACAAGCACACCTGACTGTAAAAATCAAAATAAGAAAAGGAGTTTTATACAGCAGCTAAAACAGAAAACAGACACAAATAAAAAGATTAAGAACCTAGTAACGTCACTGACTGATTTGTCTGCGCTATATTTATTACATTTGCATATGAAGCAATTATTTGTCCATCTTCCTCCAGATTTCCAAATCATTAAACATAAAGCTGCAAACCGAAGGAAAACAGTGACTAAAGAAGGTGGTTCACTCTCCGCAGCAACGTCAGGATTCACATGGATGTGAGTCAGACTCTTAACCGAGTTTCTGGCTTTAATCCTGGTGGTGTTGGGTGTTGCTAAACTGAAATGACAGCAGAAGCTCCAACATCATGTTTGCCAGATCACATGACTTCAGCCGTGACAGGTTTAAGCTCACTGGGAGAAAAACAAAACAATGGCTTCTCTGTAAAGTCAGTTGCCGAGTGAAACTATGTCACAGACATTTATACAAATAGGTATTTTCTGTCTGAGGCTGGTAATTTTACTAAAACACCTTCCTATACTCCATGTTCAGGCTCATGTTTAATATGAGCAGGTGTAGGCAGACGGGTTGTAACCTGTTCCTCTCAGTTTGTTGGATTTCTTACCCAGTGTGCCCCAGATAGGTAGCATGGTGCAGCGGACCTCTGCCCCTCATGTCCCTCTGGTTCACGTCGGCACCGTTCTGCAGCAGGAACTCACAAGCTATCAAAGAGCCCTGCAGAAACACGCAGAGTTTGGTAAACTGACACAAATCTGCAGCCAGATTTAGGTGCAATTTTGCAGCTAGAGCATGAAAGTGTTTTAGAGTAACATCATGTTTTCTTCATATTGTCTCTCACCCCGATCACAGCCTGAATGAGTGGCGTTTTTCCTTCCTCTTCTTCATTGGTAGAGTGCACGTCAGCGCCGTGGGCCAACGCCTCGGCCATGAGCGGCAAATTATGGAGACGGGAGGACCGGTAGAGGAGCGCGCCTGGATGCAACTCCCTCGGGTCCTCGGGGTCTGAAGACACTTCCTGTTCGATCTCCACCTCACCGCTGGAAGACTCCTCCGACTCCTCCTCTGTGTGGAACAGAACAATGCTTATTTTTAAAAGAACGTGACGTAAACAGACTTGACACAAACTCTCCTTCATTACCTTCCTCCGTTACGCTGTCCACCACTGAGCCGAACACCAGGATGTCCGTGCTGCCGTCCGTGCTTCCTCCCAAGCCGCTGTCGCTGCTGAGACCTGCGGGGCCGAACATCGCCAAGCCACGGACACGTTAATCATTACACAGGCACAAAGTTTTACCAACATTCTCCCTAAAAGTCTACAATCATCTGGCATCATAGGGTTCGTGTTGTGGACTTACTGCGAGGACCAGAACCGGTGTCAAAGTAAGAAAACAGAGAGTCCAGCTCATCTGGGCAGAACAAGGAGTCCCGCCGAAACTTTGCTGCAGCTGCTGCAGATGGAATAAGAGATGAGAACATTTCCCTCAGTGTTCCAGTGTGTTAATGCAGTCTGTCTCTATATATTACGATCATTAAAGTCCACCTGCTGAGAGGTTTGCAGGTGAAGCGCTGCCAGGTTCATAGCGGTGGTATTTCCTGCGGGCCTTGTTGGGGGCCCGAACAGAGCTGCTGTGTCGCTGGCATTTCTTCACCGTCCACGGACGAGACTTCCTCTCACCCTCCACCAGGGCCTCACCTCCACTCATCTTCTTCAAGAAGCGTTTCTCGACGTATTTAGACTTGATCCAGGCCTCTTTTTCCTGCCTGGAGGGAGATGATTACAGGTATCTGTCATCCATACAGTTCTTAGGTATTCAGGAAGACTATAAAACAAGATCCTGAGAAGCAGATATCATCATGACAGGTCTAAAGACGGAGAAAAGAAAAGTTACTAGAACAAAGAAACAAAAATGCATGTTTGGGTGGAAAACAATCAGATTAAATCACATACGTTTATGACCAAAATAATGTAATGAAGACAGGAAGCATTAACGCCAAATCACCCTGCTGGATATAAACAGACCTTGAACTGGAGGGTCCAGGTTTTTTAGCTCCCAGTTCCTCACAGGCTCCCTCATAAATGTTGTTGATCACCGTGTTTCCCAACTCACACATCAGCTAAACACAAGAAATATGGACAAAGATCAGCAATAAAACAGAAAGAAATGTGTCATTGAAGATATAGCAGTGTAGTAAGTGTAGCAGTGCAACACCACCGGGAGGGAAAGCAGTGCATGAGCAGGAGAAGATCACCTTCAGTAACTCGGGCTCCCATGAGTCTAATGTCAGCGAGCGCACTTTAGAGAAATGGACGCCTAAACTCCTAAAGGAGACAAGAAGAGAAAGGGAGAGATCACATACAGCAGGTGATTCCTGCAGAGTGTAATGTCACTTCTTATTATTCACCATGAATAAAAGATTATAATAACCGTGTAATGAAAGCAGATATTTTACAGAGGAGATGATCTAATGAGACTGTCTGACTGCACATTCCAGAGGAGGAACAGCTAATACTCCTTAAATGCAAATTTTTCTTTCTGAGGTTTAAAAAAACGAACAAAACAAGTGGAGACTTGTCCGCGGTCACACATGCAAAGTCATACAGTGATGTCATAAAGTGTTTCCCCCTTCATGGTTTTGCTTTTTGTCTCACTGAAATGATTCAGATCAGCAACAGATTTCAATATCAGACAAACAAAATGCCGTTTTCAAATACCAAATTATTTTGAAAGCCGAGTTCATGTTTTAGGCCTGATTACTGCCAGACCTGTAGAATTAAGAAATCACTTCTTTGAATCCTGCTGTCTACCACAAAGTCCTGAAGGAGCATATCTGACCTTTGACCTTAAGCAGGCTGTTTTTATGTAATTACTTAGGTTAACTCTGTTGGACATTGAACAATTGTTTGCTAATTTGAAACATTTAGATGACAAAAAAGCAAAAACTGAAGAAAACTGCTTTGACCTCTACAGACGGGTAAAAAACAGGAAGGGATTTTTTATTTTATCAAGAAAAATAGCTTTCAAATGGATTTCTTTCCAGGAAGGATTTACACAACAACAAACTGGCACAACCAGTTCAGATTAAACAACAAGATTAAGCATGTCAGGTTGCAGAGGTAAACAGTTGAAGCATTTCTGATGAAACCTGCTAATGGACACAGGTACCTGTGGATCCCGGAGCACTCGATGCAGAGCAGCACTCCCAGGTTGATCGAGGCCCAGCAGGGAGCCGTTTGGCCGCAGTCGCTGCAAAGCTCGTTGCCTGGGAGGCTCTGCACCCTCTGGAGGAGACTCTCCCCCCCTCCCCGAAACACCTTGTCGGCCCTCTCCCCCCTCTCCCGGGGCTCACTGGCAGAGTCGATGCTGCTGGTGGAGGGAGAAGCTGTCCGGTCCAAACGCTGTGGAACAAGTCCAGGTTCAGTTACATCTACAACCCACTTGTGTTAAAATAAACAAATCATTTCTGCAGCCGATTACCTCAATGTAATAGTTGTCACCGATGTCTTTGTAAGCAGAAGCGATGCTTGCCTGGACCGCCTGGATCCAAGCCTGGCGCAGCTTCTCAGACTCGGCCTGCAGCATGCAACTCCTGCAGGAGCCAAATATGACACATCTTCACCTGCATGCTGGCCGTGTTTTTATTACGTTTCTTTCAAAACAATACATCCAATAACAAGGTAACTAACTCAGAATGTGGAAATCGGCTTTAATACGTACGTATAATAATACACAAAAATGAGACATTTTCAGGGTGAACTCTTTGATTTTTGTGCGCATCCTGACACACTTACTTAGTGGGTGAAACCACCTCAAAGCAGAACCTCCTCTCATTATCCTCACATGGTTTGACTGAGCACAGCCTCAGATCTTCAACCACAACCGTCAACGAGTCCTGTCATTGGCAGAAAGGAGGGTCAGGGATTAACTCCAAATACGCAGAGCCGGTTACAAAGCTCATAATTAACGGGAAGAGCAGGTCGCTGCCTAAATCGTTTCCTTATTGCTAATGCGTGTGAGTAATAGGAGGTGTCTAACAAAAATCTACAATAGTAAAGTTGTGAAACAGGAAGCAAAATAATTCTTAGTGAATTTTACCTTGAGCTTCTTTTGATAGACCAGCTGGCTGTTCTGGATTGAAAACCACCGTCTGGAGGAGTTAAAAGGTCAAATCATTTAAGTGTCCTTTAACTGCAAATGATTAAACAGTCCTTTATGGTTATGACGTTACCTGTTCCAGGTCTTGAAAGCATTGCTGGCCCTCTTGAACAGGTAACCCTCCATGACAACACCATTAGGAGCATCCACGTTGAATTCCAGCTTGGGATCGTCATAAGAAAAATCCTGCAGCGAGAACATGTGAAAAAAAAAAGAAGGTTTAACTTTTGTTTCCACTTGGTCTCACATTCAAAGAAAATCCAGTGAATTAGTGATCTGTGAAAGTCTCGCTCTGCAAAAAAGATCCACAACTTTACCAGTGTGGTGATCCAATCTGAACAACGCCACTGTGAACTGATTAGGTCAAATGAAGCTATTTGACCACCTAAAGTCCAAAGTCCAGCAAACATCTCCTCAGAATCAGTCTATCCTCCTCTGAGCAGGGTTAGACATACACACCTATCAGGTTCAAACTTTATTCTTATGCGTCTCTATTTTGAACAAGGGAGGCCTTTTGGAAGCCAGATGTCACTGGCTCAGCGCACGCGAGGAGACAAACTTACAGAACTCTGATTGGGTTTCACTATTGTTGGAGGTTTTCGAGGTAAAGTGACACTAAACATATGGCAGGCTGGACACAGATAAACAATCACACACACACACACACACACACACACACACATGTTGTTTTAGCTGCACATAAGCACACTGATGTTACTGTATTCACTTGTTGCCCTTTGATTTTGTTAGAAGTACTGAAACCTTTGGAGTGATTTTCAGAGAAATGAGAAACAATCCACCCATACAGAACCTTTAGGGTTCAGGATCTGTAAGAGCAGGCCGTTAATTAGTCACAATAATAAAAAGGAGAGGTGGGATGTTTACAGGTCTTGCTCTTGCTGAAACGGAAACAAAAAAATTAACGCAGCGTGAAGCAAAAGCACGCTGGAACAAGACATGTCTGTCTCCTAATGTTAGTCAGGAAACGGTGTTTCTACAAGCCTGCATGTCATAAGATTGTGACGTCATTGATGTTATTATGGTGGGAAATAAGATTTAGTGGCACGTCTTCACTAAAATAGAACTAAAGACATAAATAATCACATTCTGACCCCAGGTCAAAACACACCTCTGTGTCATAGAGTCCCAAATCTGACCAGACTGAAGGTCCTTCAGTTCTGATCAAGAACACCTCCTCTCTATCTGAAGGCTGCTGCTTCAGGGTCTCATTTCCAAAGAAAATTATTTCCTTGACAACTTTTTAAACATGTCATTTATTAATAAAAACACAGTGGTTGATCCTGTCTCCCTTAATAGTTCTGTTGTGACTGACTCATATGAGGAATGCATGATTCTGTAAGTGCTGTGAAAATGTCATGAGTCATCCTCACTCGTTTGGATTTTCCTTTCAAGCAGCAGTCACATTTTCTCGTGATGTTTTAAAGTGGTCCGAATCAACGTTACATCAAGCTTTCTAATGTGTGGGTTTAGACCTGTTGTTGATCATTTTCAGAGAAATCCATTTTTATTTGTTTTTTTTTAAATCCACTCAACTCTGACCTATGAATCACTTCGGCAATAAATGGCATCTAAATTCAAGGGAAGGACACGCGACTCGTAACAGACAAAAAACATTTCTTTGCATCATTAATTAAAATATCAAATGTCAAAGTTCGACACATAAATAAGTATTTTAGTACCTGTAAGATGATGCAGAGCTAAAACGTAACTTACTGTAAATGAACAGCTGGTGGATGATGCATCCTTCAGGTGTTTGACGGATTTTTGTTTCCTAACTTGTTTACAGGTTTAAACTGTGAACTAGATGTTCCTCTCACCTCTAAGTTGTTCACCTTTCGCAAAAAATACAATAAAATCAAGATTCCCGAAGGGGTGGAAGAACTATTGATCAACACTGGCTGTAAAGACTAGCTCATTGGAAGGAAGATTTAAAGAAGTTAGGGGTGATTTAAAACTTTTGCACATATATGGAGACACCACAGTGATGGCATCTGGTAAAAACACTGATCCTTGGACCAGGTCTCGACCTGCTGCATGTGAACCTTACTAGAAAATCTCAAAAGTATTGACTTATTCAGTGACAAAGTAAAAGAAGACATTAAAACTGATCTTAGACAAAAGAAACTGACAAAACGTAAAGTGTGCCTCACCAGCATGTAGCCCAGCCTGCCAAATATCTTCATCTTCACCACACTGACGTCCAGCAGCATTCTGAATGCGATATCTAAGTTAAATAAGTAAACTACTCTTTATCCTGGAACCAGGAGTCAGAAGCTCATGCCACAAAATCCAGATGAGAGAGAGTGTCAGCCAACAGCAGTGCGCTCGTGCCGTTCCTTCACTCCACGCCACCTGCCAGCAGACTGGCCTCCGCCGCGTGGATCTGCATCCGGAGCTCATTACCATACAGCTGCCCCCCTCTTGCCCCGCTGACCCCACCGCGGCTGCCAGAGATCAAACATTTCAGGGAGGGGGGGCTGCATGTGTGTCCACCCGGTACTTCATCCCCACCCCACAGCGAGATTTAAAGCCCCCCTCTAACCCTCGCAAGAATCCCGAGGCACGGGGTTTCTAAGGGGGAGTCGGCTTTCCATCTGTCTGCGGCTCTGGAAACTGTTCCTGCTAAATCAAGCTGATATTATGACTCCCCAAACACTGACCCAGGACCCCCTCTTCCCACCTTAAATCAGCCAGGACCATGCTAGAATGCAGAGCGTAAAAACTCAAAGGCCCCAGGCTGCAGAACCACAAAACACAATCTGTTTATTAGTCAGGACTGGTTAGACCTGACAACTTAATGAACCAGTCAAACAGAAGAATACATGTAAATTCAACCGGCCATATTTTCATTTTGTTTCATTTTATCTGTAGGAGACGTTTGGTATTTATCTGATAGATCTATTTATTAAAATAAGAAACTAAAAGGTGCATCAAGTCTGGCTGAAGAACATGAGACGTCTGCTAATAATACCATTCACTACAGCCTCATAAAGGAACCCAGACAATAGAGATAAACACCTGGCTCCTGTTTGAATGGACAACCTCCGTCATTCAGAGTCTACGTTTTAGCCAGAAAGTTTGAGAAAGTCAACAAAGCAGTGGCGCTACTCTGATAAAACAAATGTCTTTATGAACTGGGGGGGGGGGGATTCTAAACTAAAGTCAAAATGCTCTCAGTTCAGGAAATCTTCACCGTGATTTACAGTTTTTGAACAGCAGCTGTTAGTTTGTGGCTGAACTGATCAACGTACACGTCCAGGTATTTTGGTGAAGGTGCTACAGAACTATAACTTGACATATTGTTGGAGATACGAACACACACCAGTCACAGTCAACAGATGTGAACCACAGTGATGTCATGATGTGATCCAACCTTCTAACCAACACAACCAACCTTCCAATCAACCAACCTAACCAACCAATCCAACCTTCTAACCAACACAAAAATATAAAAGAAATGCAACACTTTGTGGTCTTAGATTTGAGTCTTTTGTATGTAAAATCTTTTTGCAATAAGAAAAGAATTATTCAGTTGATCAAGAACGCCTGTTTTAAAAGGTTAAATCTCTAAACTGATACTCAGTTTGAGTTTACCAGCTAATAAATTCAGAAAATGTAGTTGATACATCTAAACTTTATAGTAGATTTTGAACTAATAAAACTAGATGACGTTAAAAAAGAAAAAGTTTCTAACTAGATCATTAAATCAGAGAGATTTAATAATGTATAACTCCTCAAACCATACAAATATCCATCACTGCCATTACAGATATTTATATCACCAAACTTATTTTTTTATGTCCAATTTATCAAATAATCCCAATTAACTACTTTTTAGTACTTTTATTAAATGAACTCAAGCTTATATACAGTATGTACACCTGACAATGTAGTAGATCAATTCACCTCTGTGTATTGGTGCCTGTCCCACAGATGCGTGGTTACCATGGTGACGTAATGCATCACTGGCAGCAGCTTTAACATTTTGGTAGATTTTGGTTCCCTTTTTATACAGCTTATACATCAAAACACATGCATTTAGTCAGAACTTTGATTATTACAAAACTTAGCCCTAAACTACTAAAAGAAGTAAATGGATATTTTGTGCAGTAGCTGCATTTCTTCAGAAATTCTTCTAGTTAAAGTATAATTTTGGCACAGGAGGCATCTGGGAAATAACATGTTATACATATGGCTGTGAAATCTAATGCTCAGATTCAGAGGTATTAACTTTCATAAAGCAACATTTTTATCTTTTGTGTTAGATTTAGTCTATCTTTCTGTCTGCTTACATTTTACTTTGACCTAAACTGTTTGACTGGCTAACGTTGTAACAATAGAGAAGGAGATCACTCCCCTGGGAGCCACAATGAAGTCCTGCACAAATAAAAGCCTGACCTGAAAGAACAGAGAGAGGAGAAAAAGAACGGGTGGCTGATATATGGAGTCAGACGTGGTGAGATAAAACAGGGACCGGGCAGCTGAAGCAATCAAAACAACGTCGAGGTAAAAAAGTGTTTCTGGGTTTCGACTCTTCATGCAGAGTCATCAAGTATCCACTTTGAACATAACTGCTTTCATAATGTATGCACCGTTTTTACTTCTCTGCAACTTAGAGGATGATTAATAAAGAATGGTAAGCATTTATAATGAATACAATCGGCTGTTTTGTGGCTTTGCTTCGGGCTGCGCTACATTTGCACGTGGAAGGAGAAATCTGGAAAAAATTAAAAGAATCAGGTTTTTCAGTGAATTTTTTTCCAGTAGAATGAGTTTCAAAAGAAGCTGGTTAGAAGAATTTCAGATGAAACCATCTATTATCACAGACTGGTTTTGAATGTCATCTCATTGTGTTTGCCCAGCTAAACAAGATCAACAGTGATGAGTTTCAATAGAAAAATGCAGCTCGACTCAGGATATGTTTCCATTATTAAGACATTTTCCCTCTAGTCTCTTCCGCTGCAGTTTTTTTTCCTGTCAGTCTGGATTTTAAAACTCTTTATTTTCCTGTCTTCGTGCTATACACCACTCACCCTCACCCTCACCCTCCTGCTGTGCCTCTTAATGCCATCTGTTGGTCGGAGCGGGCACAGGATGGGGGAGGGCGTGGATTCAGGCTGGCATCACGCACACACACACACACACACACACACACACACACACACACACACACACACACACACACACACACACACACACACACACACACACACACACATGTTGACCTTTCTGGCACCATTAGAACCAGGACAAACCCTCAGTATAACATAACGTCATCTCTCTGACTTCTGGGTGTTCAGACAATGTTGTTTTATTGCAACAACAATAACTTATTTTTCTTTAAAATGAAGAAATGTATCAAATATTTTGGGTCACTGCTTTTAATTTTACTTATTTCTCTGCATTATGAAACTATAATGATATTATGGGAGCAAGTTGCTTAGAGATGCACCTATTCTGGGTCAGAGGGCTGATACCGATTTCTGATTCATAGATTCAAGATTGTTTTGTTGTCATTGCACAGATGTACAACGAAATTGTCATTGCGCTCGCTCAAGACAGCTCTCCTAAACAGAGACTAAAGACTAAAATAGATGTCACACACACATGCACGTGCACACATACACACACACCCACACACACATGCTTCTTTCACACACACAGTCAGTTAAGGCATACAAGGTAAAAGTATAAAAGAAACAGTAAAAGAGCAAATTTAAATAAACAGCTCTGACATTCCATTTTAGCACATTCTAATTTACATCAGATTTTTTTTTTCAGATTCATTTGAAAATTATGATTCTGGAAGTAAAAAAGTCCTAGCAGGAATTAGTGCTTGGTGACAGAGTTCCTAGAAAAATGTTGCAGTGGTGTATTTACAGACTCCAGTTAAGCAGATCATCAAATATGATCTGATTTTGATTTTCCATCCATCCATTTTCTTAACTGCTCCTAAGGGTCACGGCGAGCTGGTGTCTCCAGCAATCACGGGGTGAGAGGTGGGGGACACCCTGGACAGGTCGCCAGTCCATCCCAGGGACACAGAGACAAACATGACTTACAACCATTCACACACTAACTCACACCTAGGGACAGTTTAGAGTCACCTAGCAGCATGTTTTGGTATGTGGGAGGAAACCGCAGTACCCGGAAGAAACCTATGCATGCAGCCAGGAATCAAACCTGCAACCTTCTTGCTGCAAGGCAACAGTGCTACCAACTGCACCACCATGCAGCCTCTTCTGGTGAATCTCTATTTATAACTGAGACATCTCCTCTCGTGATTTAAAGATTGATATGAGTCAAGGACAATGATTACCTGTACACGAATTCTCTGGCATGCAACTGTAGTTAAATGTAAACTTTAAAAAAAAATGACAAGACAAAAACTGCAGTTTTTAAACAACATGAGAAAAAGGAGAGGAAAACATTTAGAACAATCTAGATTTATCCTCTGAATCCTCATGAGGATTATATTATTTTAATCTGCTTAACTTAAACCTACTCTCCTCATTTAGAGACACTTCTGTTTAAATGTTTGTTGTTGCTGATGTATTTTGAACTTTTTTGTTTAAAAAAATGTTTTTTAAACTACTTGACTTGTTTACAAAATGCTGAAAATTATGAATCTCTACTATTTCCAAACAGCTAGAGGAAATTTAAAATGCACACGAAATAAAGCTCGGCACTGAGGAGGTAATAAAAACAACAACAAAACAAGCAGGTAATGAAAAATGCAAACTGAGAACATAAATAGTGCACACACACGATCCCGACAGAACAAATGATGGAGACACCGCTCAGGTTTACTTTAGTTGGAACCTTTGTTAAAAGCATAAACTTTAACATCCGAGCAGCCTAAATCGGACTTGTCTGCACAGGTTTAACCAGCATTTATGGTGTTTTGTCCGTCGAGTTCCAAGATGCAAAAATTGATGCCTTGAACACAAATAGTTCTGCCTTAAAACATCCCTCTTCTCTATAATCACACACGTTCTGTGGACGTGAAAACAACTGTAACACACAATGTACTCCACAACCCTCTCTGTTCAACCACCAACCTGAGTGTGTGTGTGTGTGTGTGTTTACAACTTATGTGACAAATGTAGCACAGCACAGAAAATACTTGTGTACATCAAATATAACCAGTAAAGTTAATTCTGTTGTAAACTGCAAAAAGTAAGAGTTTGTTTGAGAAGAAGAAGTAGAAATGTTTGAGGGGTTTATTTTTAACGGACTGCAGCTTTTTTTTTTTTTGTTTTTTTTTGTTACGAGACAAAAAGTGATGTCAAAGAAATGCCTCCCACTCACAGAAACCAACCATCACATGCAACCCGGAGGAAATTATGGGTCAAACGTTGCAACATTTATCCCAAAATCATCATGCAGCTCAACATGCCTTTCCAGACATTATTTACAAACCAGTTTTTTTTTGTAAACATGTTATGAGCTCAAAGTTCAGATAGAAATCAAAAGTAAACATACCTGCATCAGAGTCTGGAGGAGGGTGAGGCAAAAGCATGATGAGAAAGAAAAAAGTATTAATACATTATAAGTTCTTTTAATTTGAAATGTTTTTAATAAGTGGGTGGGTGTTCAGAATGTCAAATTTTAACAGGTTCTCTTAATTTATTCCCTAACATTCAACATGTGTTTATTGTTCTGTGTAAATTTAAAATCTTCAGAGATAAAAAGCGAAGCAGCACAAACTGAGGGCGAGTTTTTCCTCTCGTTTAAAGAGAAAAGGTTGATGTAAGGCCATCAGGGCACAAAGCTGCTCGGCGAGTCTGGCAAGACGCCTCTCGCTGGGTAACTAAATCGATCCAAGAGAGGAGCCAAGTCAGGCAGAAAAACAGGCATGTTTTTGGCATCGCCTTCCCCAACAGATGGATGATTTTTGTGCATCTGTGCATGAATGTCGCTGTTGGGCAGGAGGGGTGAGTCTGAAGGCTTTTCCTCATCTGGGAGACCTCCAGGAGAAAATCTGACTCACAAAAGCTCATTTTAAACCCTAGACTCTTTGTTTCAACCTATTATCTACTTTTAACTTTTTTAATGCTGATCTGCTCTATGTCTGGTTGAGCTGTTCAAAGTAGAAAAAAATAAATAAAAACTTTGGAAGTATTCTGGTGCCACTTTGGAATGAAGAAAAACAAGATCCAAAATATGTCACCGCTTATTTGGAAAGCCAAACATAGCATTTGATGCCAGTTTAAAAATACACTTCTTTTTAAATCTTTACAGATAAAAAACTTTTGTTTTAAATCTGGACTTCTTTTTCTTTAATCTAGTACTGGAGAAAATAGGGTGAAAAACAAAAGATATGAGAGGTTGAAGAAAAGTCAGGTGACGCTTGGCTAGTTCTCAGAGATGTGTGTTGTTGTGACAGTGCAGGCTGGAAGGTGAGAGTTGTGTTGCTGCCTCACTCTCTGCTGGATGAGAGCGTGTTTGTGCTCCAGCTCCCTCTTTTCCATGGCGGAGTCGATGACCAGCTGGTCCAGCTGCACAGCAGAGAAACAGAGCACAAAGCAGTGAGGCAAAAAAATAAAAACCTCAACTCAAATGTGTAGCTTCTCTGTACCTGTGCAGCCAGTTTTTTCATATAAGGGTCAATCTCATCTAAGATGTGAAAGCCTTGCTGAAACAAAGTATACTGGGCTCGCATGAAGGAAAGCATCTGCAGAAGTAAAGAAAACAAATTTAAAAAGGGCTCATAATCGTGATTTAAACAGATAAATATCTGCAACTGTTCGTGCACAGATAAAAGATGATCCTGAGCGGCTTACTGCGTCAAGGATTTCAAACTTCTTCCTGGCCTGAAGGACGTTAATCTGTCATAAACAAAGGGGAAAAGCAGGCTGCATGTTAGAGATTAAGTTCTCAGATTATAAACAGACCAGATGTTGTGTGTCGCTGCCACCTGCTGGAGAACACAGGAAACAAAACCTGTCTCACCTGCAGCACGTAGTCCAAGGCCAGATGCCTGAAGGCTTTGCGGCTCAGGATGAGGGCCTGCGTCGCCTCCTCTGCCTCGTGCACCTTGTTCCTGGGTGCTTGTGCGTTCTTCACCTGAGCCAACTCCATGTCCTCACGCACTCGGTCAAACTGCTTCTTGGTGTCCTTGAACTTACGAACATCTCTGGTGAAACACACACACACACACACAAAAAAAAGATTATAAGAGAAAAAGAAATGCATAAAAAAGTGAATCTATTTATCTTATGATGAGTCATTTTCTGCAACAAAAAAAATCTGTTTGACAGACACAAAAAACCACCCAAACATCATTTTAAGAGTGTTTTCTGCAAATAAGTAAAATGGAAAAACCAAAAAACAAGACATGTTTAATTGACTTGAACAGAAATGTGTCTGCAAAATAAACATAATGACATTTTGAGAAATCATTAGTAAGTAAGTAAGTAAAGTTTATTTATATAGCACCTTTCACAGAAAAAAATCACAAAGTGCTTCACAAAAAACAGAATCAAACATGATAAAAACAAATAAAATAAATAAAATTTTAAGTCCCATTATCTAAAAATCTTACATTTTTCCCACTACTATGCCAAATTCTGTCAGATTTAGGCATTTTTGTTGGTTTAAATGAACAAATGAGTTGGTAAATGTAACTTTGTTGAACCGAGGCAACTTTATGGTTCTTGTTTTAGATGAGTATAAATGAACCAAAACATTTTAGATGTTTAGTAATGACTTTAGGACTTCTTTTCCCCACGCCTCTAACATGCTGTTTAATGACAGTAAATTCATCTGAAAATGTTTTATTCACAGTATTTTGTACCTTCTACAGAATGTTTGAGTGTATAAAACAAAGAAATACTAGAAGACCTTTTAGATCTTGCACTATGATCCAAAACCTTTTTTGCGTCAGTCAAGGTTCCTAATATAAACAGTCACATACAACATAAATGATATTATTATGCATTCCCCCTATACTGTCACACTGCAATATAATGAATTATAGAATTTTTGAAAATTTTTCATTGCACACCACTCATCTCTCATATAATCCATATTTCATTTTCCCTGTATTTTAGTGTTTGGGTTGCATTTCCTTGTACACTTTTTCATACTATATGTCATTTGAATTTGTTGCTGTTTATGGTTTTAATGAGTTTGAATCTGTTGATTTTTATTGTCGGTGTTTCATTGTGCAGGGAAACATGTTTCCTCACTGCACATGACAAGAAACTGGAACTTAAAATAAAACATTCTGCAGAAATAAAGTCTATATAGAAAATAATTGTAAAGAGGCTTTTCTTCTTTCTGTGTGACCTGGTTTACCTGGTCCTTAGTCTGGGACTTGAGGACTCCTGAACTATAGTCCCACAAAATGTCTCTGATCCCTCCTAACCAACCTGAACATGCAGCACATTTTTTCTTCAGATAGGTGAAACTCCTTCATTAACTCTGATTGGATACTCACTCTTTGATGAAGGTATGAAGCTGCTGTTTGATCGACCTCTGAGCCTGGTCAAACAAAATCTGTGAAAAGAGGCAAAAAATAAAATAAAATCAGTGATTCCTAAAGTTGTCAGCGTCCGACCCACAAACCTGTCCTAATCTCTGACAGAGAATATTACAGATTAGAAATACGCAATAGTTGCAAAAGGTGGATTAAACAAGACCTCAATGATTAGATTATTAAATATTTTTCTGTTTTTTTAATCACAAATAGGTCATCATTTTATTAAATTAATTTAACTGCTAGGGATCATCTTCATTGTTACAGAGAAGAATCAGTCTGCAAACCAGTAGTGGCACCATCTCACCACAAGAGGGCAGTAGAAGCCCTTTTAGGTTGTCACCATGACAGCTGCCCCTGGCAGAGCAAAACACACACATGTGCACACACTCTGCTGCTGCCTCAACAGATTTCAGGCCTCACAGGATCCCTTCCTGCTCGCCGTAGGATCCACACGTCTCCTCCTTCACTTTCTCATCCTCCAGCTTTCCCTCCATTTCCTGTGCTGTGTGAGCACCTCTTCCCTCCATCTGGACTAAAGGATTTGTTCCTCCCCTTCTAAAAACTCATCATCATCATCACACACAGAGAGAAATGTCCCTAACATTTGATTCTATCATAATAACACACAAAAACTCTGATGTTCAACAATTAATTTTGTCAGTCGGTGGATTAAACTCTATAGAAAACAGCAGTTTTATCCTTCACATACAAACTGCAGATTACAGGCTTAGTCCGTGCGTAAGCCTCCTTCCACATAATGACCCCGCATGGCCTGATGGCATCAGGGAATGAGGTCTCGGCTCACAGACATGTCATTTGAGGTCAGAGGTCATACACTTCCAGAAAGGTAGCTGGAATTCAGAGCAGGAGTGATGCATGGAAAGAAAAGCAACACTTTCCTTCTAAATACACCTCTTCAATCTGCTATGACCTCCTCTGTCATGAACTGTCAAGATGTGAGGAACTCGTCCTACAGAAACAAATCTTCAGTTTCTTATACACATTTTTACTGTGTTTACTAGTTTAGTCTACAGACCTGCTTAATTATAGAATGTGAATATTTTTTTAAAGCTTAGATGCAAAATAAAAATAGTACTATTAAAAATAAACTGTGGTCTGACTCTATCTTTAACGCTCTTCACCAGGAGTTCTCCTTGATGTTTCTTTTGCGCCTGACAAGAAGTGAACAGATTTACCATCTTCCTGTCCTTTCCTCGACTTCCTCCACCACTCCATTAATAACGTCTGACAGATGAGGTGTTAGTGTGAATCCTGAGTGTTTGAGTGGAGGACAGGGACACCTTCATTCAACGGTAAAGTGCGTGAAGGAGGACAAGGACACTATTTAGAGTACTATATCCAGGAACCAGCAGCAGAGTGTATGACTGAACGCCAGTGAACTTTATCCGTCTGATGTAGCTGATTGAAGAGCTTAGATCTGGAAAAGTCAGGCTTAAACAGGCTTAAAAAGACAGGAGAAGAGATATGAATAATAAACAAATCATAGGAAAAGAACAAGATGGATTACTGTGAAATAAAGGCGGATCAGGAGGTTTTATTGTAACTGAATGTTGTTCATGTGACCCACTGCTCCACAAACAAGAGCCACTGGGTGTTTTCTCAGTGATAATGGTTGTTCAAAGCCTTAAAGTGATTAAACTAATGTCATTTATGCTTTCTAACAAACAGCAAACAAACTACATCATAAATAAAAGAATAAATATGAAGAACACTAATAACTGGAAGATTTTCTTCAAGGTTAAAGCTTTAAAGAGGGATTAACATGATTTAATTAGGATTAAGATTAAATGAAACTGTTAAAAAGATGACAGGGTGACTTGTGAGGTCAAAGTGTGATGCAAAGAACTCAAAGAAAAGTTAAAAAATATGTTTTTAAAGGTTTCTGGCTAAACGGCAGCCTCCAGGGCAGAAACACAAACATGTAGCATATCAGAAATGGAATGCACCTATACGACTTTCCTCCTCTGTAATCTGGATCTGTTGGTTCAACCTGATCTCACTACAGAACATGTAAAAGTCATTTTAGTGCAAAACACTGTAGTTTCAAAATAAAAGCTCCACTTGAATGACTAAATGTCCTTTAGTACTTACCAAATCTTCCAACACAACAACGGTAATACCCTACGTCACCATGACAACATGTGACAGCTCCTGTGATGGTTCCACAATGCTGAAGTGGACAAA
Source organism: Callopanchax toddi (assembly GCA_006937965.1). NCBI lineage: Eukaryota > Metazoa > Chordata > Actinopteri > Cyprinodontiformes > Nothobranchiidae > Callopanchax > Callopanchax toddi. The sequence continues at coordinate 502,980 of SSNR01000047.1, read as the reverse complement.
ACACTCACTAATATTACAGATGTTTTTCTAAATCCAGTTTCTAACTGGGCTTCAACTGTTGGTCACAAATTAAAACAACATTTACCACACAGTTTCCAAAATGTCTTGAAGCATTCACAAGGCTTCACAATGTCCATGCATGAGCTGCTGCTTAAATTTTAAATGTGCTAAAAAGAATTAGCCAGACAAATGTTTTCTCTAAATAGTTCCAGAGACATTGAAGGCATCTGGAAACATCTCGAACCATTCTCAGTTTAGCTTCCAAGAGTCCGAAATCCAAAAGATATTAGACAACTGTGGGAGAGGATGGTGAGCAAAAACAAACTCATCATACACTCCATGTGACACAACTCAAACAACCCAATTCCAACAGGGAATTTGCATATTTTCAGTGGTCTATTGTTAAGTGTTTAGCATCATAATGTTTAACAGGCATTTACAGCCTCCAGAGGGAGAACCCTGATGAGTTTTACTAATACTTCCAATGATATGCAAATGAAAAAACAAATATTTTCATGCGAACATTTTGATACTATCTTAAAACACTGATGTGTTAAAATATTTCTGACGCCTGAGAAAAATAGTTCTCTGGATGGACAAAATGCCACTTTGAGTGCTAAAATTGAAAAATGCATTAAAGATTTAAAATTGATCAAATATCTTTTCCAGCACAGTTAATAAGAGATACTGAGAAATAATGGAACAACTAGGAAAAGCAGCTTTTAGGTTGTTAAACGCTTCTGATTTATTACATATCTTCCTTTTATTGTGATATTTGCTGGTCAACCAACAGCAGGGACTTAATAATGATCTTAAATATCCATCATTCAAAAATAAATTAATACTGAAATCATTAATTGATATGGTGAAAGTGATTTTGTTGGTGCGCCGACTCTCCCACTCAAATGTTTTGTGAAAATTTAAAAGTGCTAAAATCATTGTCTAAAAGTAAGTGAACACCTTAGAACGCAAACATTTACAGGACATTTAGAAACAACCTCAAACATTCTAATGTACCTGCCTGGTTATTTCTGAGAGCATTTTAAGGGATCTTAAGGTTTTAATTAAAGATGGAAAAAACCAGTGAGAATGACTGGAATCCGTCAATATTAAGAATAATCAGTTTAATATAACTGTAACTCATAAAAAGACTTATTTATGTTTTGTAAGTGAATGCACCATTGAAGCAGCAATCAGAACTGCTGACATTCCTTATAAGTGCAAATTTATACAAAGCATATTTTTCAAGCTAATGTAATTTTTTTTAATTGTTTTTGATTAATTATTATAGTTCTTAGCAAACAAACAGAAGCAGCCAAAACCAGCAGGTCAGAGCTGCAAAAAAGTAACGGATATCAGCCCATCAGAACCAGAATAGGTGCATTTTTAGTTTAATGTAATTTAGCACAAAAGGAAAACAAATGTTTGTCTAAAAACCAACATTCTTCTTTCCTTAGCAGCTGGTGAGATGAAAAATGTTGAATTTATGACACAATTAAAGACTTGCAGACCCGCGCGCACACAGAACCAACAATCCCGTCTCTAAAAATAATTAAAATAAAATTCTGAATGAAAATATGTCGCATTTTTGAAAAATATCCCATTATGTTCATCCAGTCGTCTTCAGATTATATAACAAACTGCACTTATTGGTGCATTAATTGTGATTTCTGAGACTTAGGAATCCTGCAGTCACACTTTAGCGTAATGCGCTGGAATGCGCTGCAGCTCAGCCAGCAGGCAGACTCCGGATGAATGGGAGAGAGTTTTTAGAGATTTCTAGATAATGACTGGACGATCGATCAGCTGATAGATTCATTAGAGCATCCTATGGATCAACTGGGTCCAGTATTAGATCAACAGAACCATCGGAACCAGTAAAACGCGGTGTCACGGCCGTTCTCAGGTTCCCTTCAACCAGCGATTTATCCAACAGGTTGACTGTTTAATAGGATGAACAACATGACGTGTCTTCCCCTTTGGATTAAATTAAATGTTGTCATTAAACGTTTCTCTTAGATCTTAGATCTTCACGATCTCTCTGTCAGACTGACAGCAGGCGCGCTGCAGCGAGACGTCTCTCGGAGCACTTCCGTGTTCTCTAATCCGTCAACATTTCATCATCCAATAAAACATTTTTCCGTCCATCCACCACAAGCACCTCGAGTTTCAGCCTCTGTAAAATCACGTTTTCTAAACCTCTCTGTTGTCACGATTTACTGTTAAAAGCCAGAAACCCACCGGCTTATGCAATTATTCATGAGGTCCTTTGCATTGACCGTATATGGCAGAATGTGGGTGTGTAGGAGGGTTCTGATCCAAAAACAGCTGAGCGCAGTTCTAGGTCTGAGAGCGATTTATAAAGCAGAATTGCGTGGATCTGTGCGTCAGCAGGGTTTTATAAATCGGAAATAGAATTTGCGTACCTGAAAATTTTTTGCTGAGCTTAAGCAAGTTTTAGTAAGGATTCTACTCAAAGTTTTATAAATGAGCACCCTGAGCTGTGTCATCATCTTAGCACATTCACAGATTGTTTTAACAGTCATGAGGAGAAATCACTGAGGAGTCATGTGTGTGAAACTTGAGTGTTTTCTATCACACACACACACACACACACACACACACACACACACACACACACACACACACACACACACACACACACACACACACACACGTGATCCAGACAGGGTGAGCAGAATCACCTGAAAACAAGGATCTGAGAGTTTGATTGTGTTTAAAGCTGGATGTTGTGTAATAGAGGGCCCTGGGGGGGGGGGGGGGGGTTT
>SSNR01000047.1:461403-500153 GCA_006937965.1 Callopanchax toddi | reverse complement strand
GGGGGATTCTGAAAAATGTTAGAAAGATCTGGGCATGTTTGAGCTCCACGTGCTGCCTGCAGCTAAAACCGTGTGTGTGTGTGTGTGTGTGTGTGTGTCATACCGTTTGGTAGTTGACGATCTCCTGCAGGCTTTCTCCACACTTTTCAAGGCATTCCTGTAATGTTTCCAACACACACACACACACACACACACGTGTTCAGTATATTCACTTCCTTTTCACATCATAAGAAGCTGTTTTAACACGAGACTCTTTCAAGAATCTGGATCTTTGTTGTGTACTTGAGGACAAACAGACAGGATAAGCAGCTCTACTTAAAAGAGGCATGTTTAGACATTTCCTTTTATATGACATCGTGTCATGCATTCCTAAAACAGCTGGACGATTTGGAGTCTGTGCAACTTCATGTGCAGAATCACAGGAATGCATTTCCAGCGACAGATGAGAGGTCGTTGTTCGCCGAGACCCTCAGGAGTTCTGATCTGAGCCTCCTCCACTCACCGATATCATCTCCTCCTTCTTGCACTGCTGGGACAAGTCTTTGATGCCATTTACAAAGAGCTTGTTGGCGCTGACGTAGGTCCTGCCGGCCTCAATCATCCCACTGCACAGCTTCACCAGCTAACAGGGAGCACAAAATAAAAAGTAAGGCACCACTTTTAAACTGTGACAGGACTGTCTATTTACAGAGTCACACGTTTAACACAGCAGGGATAATAATAGTTACAGTGATGGCTCCATAAATCAAACCACTCAAATTAGGAACAATACTGATGTGTTCATGAAGGCCAGAACGGGCCTCACTGACTGGAATCATGAGCAGATAAATTGTGAATAGTGCAAAAATGTTGGTGTTTCTGTGCAGCAGGTGTTGTGTTCAGCTCTGTTTTTGATTTGAGGGAGTAAATCTAAACAGGAAGTAAAAGTAAGGTTTAGGAACCGTCTACAAAGGACAGCATCTGAGTGTAATGTTCAGTCACCTCAGCAGTATTGCTTGTAGTGCATCTATAACCCCATCGGGTGTGTGTGTTTGTATATTTTAATGCCATTCTAACAGTGAAATTAAGAATTTGCACATTTTAATAATTATTTATTATTAATTAATTAATAATTAACTACCTTGTTTTAAATAATAATGTGCTAGTAGTTTTTTGTAGTTGAAACTAAGAGATGATGTTTGTGGTTTTACAAAGGTTAGATTTTCTGTTTAGACCTGACTGAACTCAAACACTGATCTATTGCTTTGTTCTCGATCAGAGAATCGTCTGTAGGAAATCCGTTTCTCACTGATGGATTGGTTTTTATTTCAACACCTAGCAGGCCTTAGATTATTAAATAGGCTTAGATTAGCTTCAGTTTCTCTCTGGTTCTCTAATCTGAGATTGGCAACTTGTCTGCAGGTACTCAGAAGTTCTGCATACAACCTCATAATGAAGTATGAAGAAGCAGATAAATAAACACTCAATTCTAATGTAAAGAACCATAAACAAGTAAAATCAGGTTAAGCAGGCCTAGTTTGTCATGCTCTATAGAAATAAATACTATCTAAGCAGGATTTTTAAAATTTTAATGTTGAGAAACTCGATTAAAGATCTGATCTGATGGTCTGCTGCTCTCATTTGTCATTTCCTGACTAACCTTCTGGTTAACTGGCCTAATGGCCATCTCATTCCCATGCTCTTTCTTTGTAAACTAAATAAAAGATCATTCATAGAATACATTTGTCAACACAAAAGACGAAAGCGGTGGCTCATCCTCACGCCCTGACACGGTAACCCCCCAAGCCATGATGACACCAGCAGTTAAAATCACACAGAAAGGATGTAATGTCATATTTTAGCATCAAACTACAGCACAGAGGGCAGATTTACCACCAAGAATTCAGGCAATTATGTAAAAATAGCACCAAGTCATTAATTGCAGAAACAGTGCTGGATGATAGGATTCTCACACAGCCACCAAAAGTAAAATGTTAATCTTAAACTGCAGATTGTAAACGCGTAGAAGCAGGCGAGGACAGCTCACAGTGATGTATGAAGGCTTCTGAACACCACATGAGGTGGTACACGTCCCTACGTCAGGGGCAATATGATAAGCTACAGAGTTTTTACACTGTCATTACCGCCGCACTGATGCAGCTGTGTGTAAAACAGGATCAGAACATGTGTGTGAGTGAGTGTGTGTTGGTGATGGAGGAGGAGGAGGGGGGTGGGAGGCAGCCTGCTAAAGAGAGAGGGCACTAAAGCTTTTAATTATCTCATTTGGTGCAGGAGTTCCCATGGTCGTCGCTGTATGAGTGTGGTTTACTGGGAGGACGGCAGTGAGCGTGCGCGACAACTGTGTGAGATTTGCTGTAAACCGTGCACACTTGTAAACAAAGGACCTTTTTCCAACATGCATCATACATATTTACATGAATCCAGAGAAAATAAATGATCCTTTAGGGCAGATCTGACGAGTAAACACACCGACTGATGTGTGAGTGTGGTCTAATATCATGTGCTGTACTGAGCCCAGTGACTGCATGGTAGTGGATGCAGTGTGTGTGTGTGTGTGTGTGTGTGTGTGTGTGTGTTGGGGTGTTGTTAATAAATAAGCTAGAAGGACAATAAGGTTCTACTTGATGCCAAAATGTCACATCTGGTACCAGATGACAACCCTGCAGAGCTAAAGCACCAGAACACTCAGAGTCTCTGCTGGAAACAAGGAGCTAAAAGTCAAATTCAGAATCATCCTAATTATAGGTGTCCATGTTTACAGAGTAAAACAAAAGGTAGTATTCCTAATTGTACAGGCAGTGCAGAATTATTAGGCAAATGAGTATTTTGACCACATCATCCTCTTTATGCATGTTGTCTTACTCCAAGCTGTATAGGCTCCAAAGCCTACTACCAATGAAGCATATCAGGTGATGTGCATCTCTGTAATGAGAAGGGGTGTGGTCTAATGACATCAACACCCTATATCAGGTGCGCATAATTATTAGGCAACTTAACAAAGACAAATATATACCCGTTTCAATGATTTATTTTTACCAGTGAAACCAATGTAACATCTCCACATTCAGAAATATACATTTCTGACATTCAAAAACAAATCTGTGACCAATATAGCCACCTTTCTTTGCAAGGACACTCAAAAGCCTGCCATCCATGGATTCTGTCAGTGTTTTGATCTGTTCACCATCAACATTGCGTGCAGCAGCAACCACAGCCTCCCAGACACTGTTCAGAGAGGTGTACTGGTTTCCCTCTTTGTAAATCTCACATTTGATGATGGACCACAGGTTCTCAATGGGGTTCAGATCAGGTGAACAAGGAGGCCATGTCATTAGTTTTCCTTCTTTTATACCCTTTCTCGCCAGACACGCTGTGGAGTACGTGTGATGGAGCATTGTCTTGCATGAAAATCATGTTTTTCTTGAAGGATGCAGACTTCTTCCTGTACCACTGCTTGACGAAGGTGTCTTCCAGAAACTGGCAGTAGGACTGGGAGTTGAGCTTGACTCCATCCTCAACCCGAAAAGGCCCCACAAGCTCATCTTTGATGATACCAGCCCAAACCAGTACTCCACCTCCACCTTGCTGGCGTCTGAGTCGGACTGGAGCTCTCTGCCCTTTACCAATCCAGCCACGGGCCCATCCATCTGGCCCATCAAGACTCACTCTCATTTCATCAGTCCATAAAACCTTAGAAAACTCAGTCTGGAGATATTTCTTGGCCCAGTCCTGATGTTTCAGCTTGTGTGTCTTGTTCAGTGGTGGTCGTCTTTCAGCCTTTCTTACCTTGGCCATGTCTCTGAGTATTGCACACCTTGTGCTTTTGGGCACTCCAGTGATGTTGCAGCTCTGAAATATGGCCAAACTGGTGGCAAGTGGCATCTTGGCAGCTGCACGCTTGACTCTTCTCAGTTCATGGGCAGTTATTTTGCGCCTTGGTTTTTCCACACGCTTCTTGCGACCCTGTTGACTATTTTGAATGAAACGCTTGATTGTTCGATGATCACGCTTCAGAAGCTTTGCAATTTCAAGTGTACTGCATCCCTCTGCTAGATATCTCACTATTTTTGACTTTTCTGAGCCTGTCAAGTCCTTCTTTTGACCCATTTTGCCAAAGGAAAGGAAGTTGCCTAATAATTATGCACACCTGATATAGGGTGTTGATGTCATTAGACCACACCCCTTCTCATTACAGAGATGCACATCACCTGATATGCTTCATTGGTAGTAGGCTTTGGAGCCTATACAGCTTGGAGTAAGACAACATGCATAAAGAGGATGATGTGGTCAAAATACTCATTTGCCTAATAATTCTGCACACAGTGTATTTATCTATCGATGCCATGCAGTGTTCAGCTTTTATAAATCTTGTTAATGTCCTCCACTAAAAGCATCAGGACAGACAGCGTTAGTGCAAAGTAACAGAGGTTTGCTGTGCAGAACAAATAACGTTGATGGACGCCGTTCACACCTCTGACCTGTGACCTTTTCCACCTTTCAACGGTGCTCAGGATGGGTTCAGAGTTCAGTGGAGGGTCCTGACCGGTTAGCTACAGGGACGATGTTCTGATCTGCTGGCTAGTTAAAGAAAGAGGAGCTGCATCTATCAAGAACATATCTGCATCACCTTTTACATTTTAGAGACTTTTCAAAGGTTCGTCTTTAGATAGGAAAAGATGCAATAACGTCGTCTCATCTCCTGCAGCTCTCTGACCTGTGAGCTCATTAGTCGAACTGAGGAGATTTAATCTAATCTCAGTCCCTGGAGACAGTTTGATAGAAAGTGATTTTTCTTTTACTGAAATTAACATAATAATTCACCAGAATCATAAACGTCTGTCAAACTGCTAGCACTTTAAAATGATTACTCTCTAAAAATATGCAAGATTTATATTTTTGCAGCCACTTTCTAAAGGAAAACCCTCAGATTATGTTTCAGATTAGAGCAGTGGTTCTAAAAGTTGGGGTTGGAGACCTTAGTGAGGTTCATGAAACACAAAACTGGAGTCCTCAGGTCCAGAAAAACATTGGTTTTTAATTATTCCTGATGGCATTTTTGCTCTGTAATTGTTTCTTATGATCAATAGTATTTATACATGAATAAAAACTCTGCTGTTTGTTTTGTCCTTGTCTTTAATTTAATAAAGTTTTTCGCAAACAGGACAAAACCTCTTTTCATTATTATGTGGGTCAGTTTAGGACTCACTGGATTAGATAAACCCTTAGAAATATGATGTTTTAATACATAAATAACAATTTTTTTCATATTTAATAAACACTCATGCTTATTAATAAGGTGTTGCTGTTCTCCTGTGCAGGAGCCTTACAGGCTGCACTGTGTTGGGCGTCAAACTACACAACATTAAGCTTCCTCTGTGACATTTAGCTGTGTTTTATCTTGTGTACTAACACATCCCTGTGAGAGTGTGTGTCTGTGTGTTCGCCTGTTTAAATACCCTCCTCTACATAAAAGAGACATGCCACAAACTTTCAGGTTTATACCTTGTCGAGCTTTGCTTCAATCTCCACCACGTCCGTCTCCACATCATCGATTCCAGCCCTGCACAGAGAGCACAAAGCAACAGTTGATCAGATCTGCTTTGTTTTTTTCCCAGTAATGGCATTTCTGAGAAAAAGGAAATCAACATTAATCTGAAAGACACAAGTCCGTGCGAGAGTCGATGCTATGCTGGGGAGAGATTCTGGAATTAGGAGTAAAATATCAAGAATGATCCAGGAACGTCACCGAAAAGCTTCATACAATGGTGCGTGTGTGTGTGGTGTTGAAGAGAAACTAAACAGATGGACAAAGGGAGGAGTCATAAATAATATATCACTGAACAAAGACTAATTAAAGGTGTAATATTCCTTAAAGGGATGCATATAACCTACTGACTTAAGTTTTAAATGAAGATCTTTTTATGCTGAGAAATGGTAAAGTTGTCTCAAACAATCTGTGCTGTGATTGGCTAACAGCCATATGTAGGCTTGATATCTGTAAAACTCTTAGAGCTAGGTTTGTGTTGTCAAATGGACTCTGACTTGCTTTAAAAGTAACTAAATTATAAACTTGTAGTGATTTCTTTAGAGTTAGAGACCCTTGTGCTTCATGTAGCGCTGCTCAACATTTTTCCTGCTCCTGAACACCGCTCACACTTCACAGCTTGTTTTAGGTTGGTTTTTTTTTTTTGTCAGAACAGAATCCAGCATTCTTTATTTTTTATCATTTTGACACAAAGTCCCTCTCTCCCTTTGACTCAGCCCAATCAGTTAACCTAATTATTCAGCTCAACGAATCAGGTCAGGCTCAGGTTGAAACTGAGAGTACTAGTACTGGTTTAGTGGAGTGGTTCTCAACTGGTCTGGCATTGGAACCCATCACCCCCCTTATAAACAAGCTGTGACCAAATTAGAGGGACATTTTCAACTTAAATAAAATAAAATTCTCAAATTTATTTAAAGAAAGGAGGCAACAGATTGAACCTGAGGAATAGAATATCACAGTATGTTTAATGATCAACCATAACAACCATCAACTGGTGGCGCTAGAGAGGGAATTCGCCTATTTACCTTTAATCACTTGCATTTAAATTTAAACCAAAATTCTTCACTTCATTGAATTTTGATTTTTTTTTACAGAATCAACTGTTTTCAGGCACAAACATGACATAAAAATCTAATTACTGAGGAGTAGATTTAAAAGATCCTAATATGTCACCCTACATAAGAACAACACTCACTAAATATAACTACAGTACATCCTATTAAGTTATTCACTCGTTCATCAAACATTAATCAAAAGGCTGACAGAACAATCTGAATATTTTAGTTAACATAGTTTTAAATATAAATGTAAAACAGTTAAAAGTAAAAAAAAAAAAACTCAAATTTTGTAGCTTTACTTGAGAATTCTCATTGAATCTACTAAAATCAACGCTCTGTAGATCTTCACCTGTGGTGTAAACTGTGGTAGATGTCAAACAGCATCACGCGGTGTTATCGCCAGCTACTGTTAAGACACGTGAATAGATGATGTTCTTCATGTGTTTTATCCAAACAAAGGCCCAAACCCACTGAAAACAGGTCCGCGACCCACCAGTTCGAGTATTCTTTACCGATGTCTGTATTTTAACCGTCTGCAAAATGAAGCTGCAATCAGTCACCGAACATCAGCGTCTCTCAGGTTTGAGCATTAATCCTGATGATTAGTTGGACGGGGGCATCGCTCCGAGAGATTAGTGGCCAAAGCAGAGTGGTAAAATCAATGGATGACATCATGCAGAGACACGGACCTGCACTCCAGTCTCTATTAGCCGAACTGATAAAACAGGATAAACAACACACGGAGGGTCATTGTCAATTTTCACTAAATGTTTATTTATTTTGTTGTTTAAAAAAAAAAATCAATGTCCACTGAGTTTGAGGGTAATGACACATGACGGCCTTCAGCAGGACTGTGTCAGGCGGTTTGGGTGGGTGATCAGCCTAAACCATCCTTCCCCTCGGGGTCTTCTCTTCCATTAGAGCACACAGATAGACACACTCACCCATGACCACACGGACAGTTGTTATGGAAACCGAGCCTGCTCATAAGGCCTCACTAAATCACATTTTTATCCTTTTGTTTTTGACTCTGTGCAGCATCAAAATTCATTCTATGAAGGAAAATAACCACAGAAACAGTCCTTAAATAATAAAACCAAATTTCCAGTTTCCTTCAGCTGGAGCCTGATCAGGCCAAAAACCAGACACACACCCCTGAATCTGTTACAACACGCCAAGCATAAAACCTCAGGGAAATGGTGATCTCATACAATCCCAACCACACCCTAATGCTCAACTCTTTTCCAACCCGACAGCTGATCGCGTACGTCACAGAGCTGGAGAAAAATATCATCAACACCTGCCGAGCTGGTTTCTTTTCCCAAGCTTGTAATGCTGCTTGTTTTACCCAGCAGGAGGGTGGATGGGATGATGTTAGAAGAAATCAGTTATCACCTGCTCTCCAGAACAACATTCCCATCATGCCTTTTGGCTCTCAACAATGTGAGGAGATGCTGATACCTGATTTTTTTTCCCTCTCTCTTGTCTCTCACCTCTCAAACTGAACATAAGTCTCAATCTGGGTGATTTATTTATTTTTTTGCTCTTTTTCTGGAAGTGAGTTTATTTCTGCTCAAACAGGCTTCACTCCCGAGGTGTGTGTGTGTGTGTGTGTGTGTGTGTGTGTGTGTGTGTGTGTGTGTGTGTGTTTGTGCGTGTCGAATCCAACGGCATCCATTAAGTCACTCTGACCCAAAAGGCATCACGTCAAACAGCTGTTAAAGCCACAGGATAAGCTCATTACAAGCGTCTGCGGTGTCTCAGGCTGCACGCGCTGCCAATAAACAGACTGAGCTGATGAGGAGGGTAACACATGGACGTAATTTAGGGTTAGGGGACATGTCCCCTCCGCTTTACACCAACAATGAAGGCTTGTGGGAAAAAAATAAATAAAACCTCAGATTACAAATGTGAATTTATACATCCATATTGTTGGTGAATAAGTTACACATAATAAAAAATTGTGAAACAGAGTTTTTCATCAGACTATAACTATCAAAATCTAGGATTGTTTTGTTGCATCCCAAAAGGTCATGCATTAATTTATGTTTGTCAGGTGACAGATAGTAGAGATGCAGAAGGAGGTGCAGGAGGAGAGGCTGCAGCAGGTAGAACAAGAGAAGCTGCAGGAGATGGAGGAGGAGGTAGAGTAGGAGATGGAGGAGGAGGTAGAGTAGGAGATGGAGGAGGAGGTAGAGTAGGAGATGGAGGAGGAGGTAGAGTAGGAGATGGAGGAGGAGAGGATCGAGGAGGTAGAACAAGAGAAGCTGCAGGAGATGGAGGAGGAGGTAGAGTAGGAGATAAATACAGCATGAAAGTTAGGTTGAAATAATAGTAAGAGCTGATCGTCATGAGATTGAGTTTGTAACAAATGTTGGACAAAAGTCCATCCATTTCTATGCCTCTGAGTTTAACTAGAGTCAAAATATTTCAGGATTTCTGTTTGTTTTGTTTTTTTTAATCAAAAATGAGATCTGATGGATATAAGCTCTACTGACCAGTGTAAAATTGGTAATAATAAGTTGGAGTGCAGTTGACTAACAAGGTGAAACGCACAGTTGGGTGATCATTTTATGCAACATGCTTTACAACCAGTAAAACCACGAAGGGAACAATGAAGGTAAAAATAACAACAGAGAACTAGAATTTTCTGACGTCTTGTATTTAAAAGCCTCCAGGCTGTTGTTTTATGCATATTCTGAACTTCATACTGTTTTTAGGTGTGGGGTATATATTATGGCACTGTTCAAATGTTTGCAACCAAACATTTAATAAAATGAGTGTAAACTGGAAACTAATTCTCACGACCAAATTGCAAGAAAAAAACCTGAACTGTCGCAATTGGAATGCAATTACATTTTCCCTCCATGTGATGTGCCCATATAGAAAACCTCATGTGATAAATACCACTTCAGTGTGATTCTAATAATAAATGGGTGCATTTTCTTGCCTTTAACTCCACCAGTCACAGGGCTACTGGTTTAAACATGACCACACATGTAGAGTTTGTGTGAATCGGTTCATGTTTGTCCTCATTTACTCTTTGTCCTGTATTTTTCTTCATAATCTTTCCTCCAGTCAAGCGCTTTGTAGAGTTATGGGATTAAACTGAAATGGAGAAAAATGCAGGATTATGGGTAATGCTGAAAAACTGTGTGTTTAACTTTTTCTGTTTCAAAAACATTTGGTTTCAGCGTGAAACCTTTAAAAGGAACTCCACCAATAAAGATGATGATGCAGGCCACTCAGAGTGGGGGGGATGGGTTAAAACAACCCCCAGAGTTAGCATACTGTACACAGTCTGACATCACAACGGGGGAGGGGGAGGGGAGCCTCACGTGCACCGGCTACATGTGCACTCCTATCAACAACTGTCCACACGAGTGCAGTGAGCTTATTCTTGTCTGTCATGACATTGGTGCGCTGTAGCATGAAGCTGGCATGGTGCACGCACACACACACACACATGCACGCACACACACCACACACACACACACAAAGACAGCATATCTGAGTCTCCCATGTCTTCAAGACTCAATGTGTCACACAGCATTACGTCCACATCAGCATCACTTCAAGGACTGAGAAAAGTTCTCCAGAACCAGACAAAAGCCAGTGGCCTAAACACCCAGAATGCAACAGTACATTACATTTCACAGTGTGTGCAAAACAATAAACAAGTCACAACTTTATGTTTATATTTTTGACATTATGCAGCATCACATCACGTATAACGAGGTCTCTAATGCAAAATCCTCCTGGGTCAGCATCATTTCAAGGTCAACCTGGGCTGCATCCTGGTCTGGGACACTGACCTAAAACACACACACACACACACACACACACACACACACACACACACACACACACACACACACACACACACACACACACACACACACACACACACACACACACAGATGTACTCTATCAGAGCACACTAATGGTATAAACAGTCACTGATAAATGAATAAATCCTCAACAAAATCTTTTTTTGCTGTTAATATTTTCAGTTTGACTCAGCCTGTAATGACCTTTATCCACTGAGTCCAGGTTGAAAGCAAATCCACTTCCTCACATGACGACTTTAGACAACATACACACCGATAGGGACAAACAGAAAGTAAGACATAAATTAAATGTACCCACATGTGAACACTGACCCAGAAACCTACTAAATATATGACTAAGTCAAATAGGTCAGACAAAAACCCCTAAATTGTCTGGAATAGATGCACGGCTGTAGTTAGATAATGGATAAATGCATTATTGAATGAATAGGTTGTCTTATAAACATGCGTAGCCACGAGATGTGGTCTCATCATGACACACTAGAGACATGCAGCTGATGATGGTGATACACAAATACGTGCAAATTTGACACGAATATTTATCAGGTAACCCTGCTGGTCTCCCTTAGGCATCACCATTTACCATGCAACAGATCAAAGTTTACCATGGAAGTGTCATTTTTGACAATTTAATAGCAAGAAGAGCAATATGCTCACAGTATTTAGAGACATTTACCTGAATATTTAGCCTGTTTTTATTATTTATAAGCAACAATTTAAATAAAAGAATGTGGTTGTCTTTTAGATCTTTAAAACACACAGCAGATTATAACTCATTGTACTGCTTTGTACTTATTTGTATATTTTGATGTACTAATCTTCTTAAATACACACATCAGAGTTGGACCGTCTCTTTAAAAACAGAAAGGACGCTTTCCTCATCCTCCTCTCACCAGTTCAGACGCTCACACACAGACGTCCACACACGTGAAAATTTCCCTCTCCAGAATTCCAAGTGGCGGGCGCCATGGCAACCATTCATTGACCCCAATCACCATGGAAACAGGCATCACCAATACTCACGCTTTTTCTTTGCCCAACTAATTTTCTCTTTGTCTGACGCGTCTGAGCATCTCCCTGACATTATTCTAAATGTCATCCTGTCTTTTTATCCCCCGAAAATGATCCCCTGGACAATTATATTACTCCACAGACAAATCAACCTCCTGGTATGATCGTGTTATATATATTTATATATTTGTATACTCTTTATATAATTTATCTCCCTGACAGGACAGAGTGTTATGAAGATGAACTGCTGGACTTGAGCACATCTGTAGTGTTCCCTCGAGAGCTTTAAAGGCTTTAATGCTAAAAATATCCTTTTCACAATTAAAAGGTACATTTAAATAATTTTATGTTGTTGTTTTTTTACCTTATAGGGTTTCATGTGGTGTATTATTATTAATGTGTTGCGTTTGCAGTGAATATGATTCAGAACAGATCTTTTTGTCTGCTGATGGAGAGCAGGTGGCGTTGGGTGGGGACAGTAACCACAGCCCATCCCTCAGCTCTTTGTTCCTCCAGCCTCAACTGTTTTTTTCCTTCTAAAAAACAATCCTAACATTAATTATTAAACATTATCTCTCAGACTTTATACAAAGTACTAAGTTTTATTTGTAGCACAAGTCTTATATGTACTAAAATAGTCTTTCCTTTTATTATTACTTCCCTTCTTCCCTTTGTGCTGCTAATAAACTCCTCCTTCTGTCCATCTGTTGATCGGTCTGTGAGACTCCATCATCTCATAGCACAGGTCTGTGTATCTGAGAGCAGAGTCACTGTTCAAAATCTAAATAAATCAAAATAGTTTTAAGTTAACGGAAGGAATTTTAATCTGTTGAACATGAAACTGAACTCGGTACCACTGAATCCTCACACACACACACACACACACACACACACACACACACACACACACACACACACACACACACACACACACACACACACACACACACACGTTCAGACTGAATTAAAAGGGTCTCCAGTAAATGATCCACAGAAAACACTCTCGTGTGACTAAACAGACTGCCTTTTACACCAACGACAACCCAAGTCAAACACTAGCATCTTATGTGCAGCAAACAAAGATGCCTTCACTGCTTCCTCTAACACACACACACACACACACACAGCCCGATACACACGACAAACATCACGCTCAGTCCCTGAAAAAAAGCATCTGACTGGCCGACGAGACAAAGAGAGCGAACACGACGGCGCTGACAGAAAAGGACAAATCAGTCAACCAACACCTCTAAAACGTCATTACCTGCAGAAAGCCAGAACTCACTGCTCTGAGAATATATTTATTCACCAAACAGCAAAAAATAGAATAAAACATGATGTTTTTATGTACTGGTTTAGGTCATAAAAAAAAACACACACACATTTTTATAATAAAGTCAGAAGGGGTGGAAATGTCAAACCATCCATTTAAAACTTAATTCTTGTTACTTTATATTTTGTCTTAGAATAAACAAAACCTACTAAATACATGTTTTATATTTAATCACCCAATTCAAATCTAAAGAATAAATAAATAGTGCTTTATCACACAGCCCTAATATCCCAGTAATGAGCAAATATACCAGAATGCTGCATAATTCAACAAAGCCTCTCTGAGACATTCCTGCTCCTCACCAGCTGTCAGACCGCCTCACTAAAACCAAACATTCACCTAAATAAAATGTGTCTTTGTTATTTTTACTCATAAGCATCCATTCTCCAAACTGCTCGCTCTATAAACACGAAGCGTTTCTGAATATTTCTGGCGGAGCCGTCTTGGATGTGGAAATGTCGTTATTATCATTCCAGAGTGAATTCCTGTGGCAGGTCAAGAGGAAGCGTGCTGGAAAACATTCCCTACTGGAGTGTGAAACAGAAAGAAGGAATCCTTTTCCTCTTTAGAACTGTAACCGCAACTCGAGCCAGGTGGAGGGTTTTTTTTTATTTCTTGGAAAATACAACCATTTATTTCCCTTCCTGCTAAAAGAGCTGAGGGGCTGCGATGAGGGGAACTGGGTTTCACAGGAAGTCACTCTTCTGACTTAGAAAAATGCAACCTTAGTTACATCATCATCAAGTGAAACTGGCTGCTCTGCTGACAGAAAGTCCTTGTGTTAAAAAAGTGGCAGAATTGTGACTCTAGAGCAAAAACACATTTACCAAACTCTTCATGAGCATCAAAATGTGCATCGGAAAGCTCATATCATGAAATTCTGAAGTCTCTGAGCCTTAAGATTATGATGCTCAACCCACACCTTTATGTTCATTCACTGCAACCTTACAGAATTAAAGGTATTCCTTTAATGCATATTGCTCACCTCATTTCATAACAATTTTATACTAATTTCACCTTATATTAAGGAATAATACCTACTAATACCCTTAGTTTTAGCTCAATATCAGTAAACTTGAGTTTTAGGCA
This sequence comes from Callopanchax toddi, assembly GCA_006937965.1. Classification (NCBI taxonomy): domain Eukaryota; kingdom Metazoa; phylum Chordata; class Actinopteri; order Cyprinodontiformes; family Nothobranchiidae; genus Callopanchax; species Callopanchax toddi. Next base: position 486,266 of record SSNR01000047.1, on the reverse strand, counting down.
TTTTTGTTCATCCATGTCAGTTAGCTGTGGTAAGCATCTTAAACAGGGTTGACTTTCTCACCTTGTTTTATCACATTTTGATACTGGGTGATAAAAAAAAAAACATAAAACATAAAAAAAGTGTCTGTTTTTCCTCCTTGAAATAAAGAGTTTAAAGAAAAACTGAAAGTAACACGGATGACTAGGCAACAAAAATACCCTACTTACACAACTAACACCCTCTGTCTTTGAACCATCCATGAGGGTTTGTGACTCAAAACCATGTTTGCACAGACTAAACCAAACGTCAACGCACCAAGTGGAAGAAGAACTGCGCGCTCATCTCAATCCCTAACCTCCTTAACCTTCACTGATCTCCCAGTGGGGTGCAGGCAGCAGATGCAGTTTGCATGTGAAATGCAGGGGAGGAAGAAGACCCCTGTGGTGTTTAAGCTCTTTGTTCCCAGGACTCTTTTTTTTTTTTGCTTCCATCCATTTTGCATCCATCCCAACCAGAGACAGGATGAGAGATCACTGGGATTAGTACACCGATATCGTGATAGAGTCCAACATAATGAACACAGTGTGTTGAAGGGCATAAACGACCTCTATAATGTCCTGGACCTTTACAAAACTTTTTAAAATGTAGGGGTTTTTTTTTCCAATTCACACACAAAACACTATTTTTGAGAGTACAGTAGCTCATTTTTTTATAGTTTTAAAGGAACAAACGGTTTATTTGAGCTGGCGAGTCAGTAAGAACACTATAAGGAGACAGCTCATTCAGCTTTGGCTCAGATTAAACATTGTTGAGCTGTGAATGATTGTTCTCTGTATTTTTGAATCTAACAGAAGCTGTAACACACTGAATGACTCAGTGGATAAAGTTACATTTGAGAAATGAAAACTTCTCAATCTTGATGAGCATTAAACAAGAAAATTCACACTTTTCATCAGGGAGTACACTCAATATCCTCATCATACCGGGATGAGTCAGTGACATCAACAGATATTATGATCTTGTTAAGCTGATGACTAACCACGAAATGCACAGCAACCCCCACACGCCTGGGGCCGAGAGCCAGGATCAGAATCAAAGAGCACGGTGTCTCTTTCGAGGCTGCATCTTATCTTCATCAGCAACACATAAAGGAGGATTTGTTACATTAAGACAACAAGTAGTGAGACGGCAGCTTGAGTCAAATACAGACATTTAGATCGCAAACCTCTGTGGTGACACAGACAGGAAGTAGAAACTGACCCTTTCACATCTGTCACAAAAACATTTTTCTCGACTGATGTGTAATAAAAACCATAACACTGAGATCATAACGATGGACAGTTCTCCAGCTGAGGTTAACCTGAATTCCCTTTGCTTTAAAAAACACAAAGAGCCACTGTTTCTGGTTCAATTCCCAGAGAATGACACCTTTCCCAAAGAATGTCTGGCATTGATCTGACTTGCCTTTTGGATCACCCTTAAAACACACACACATAGATGGATATGCCAAGACAAATACAGCATTTACATGTTGTGCTAGAGTGCACGCAAACACAGACGCACACCTGGCTGATCATCAAGAGCAGAAATCCGATCCCATGTGGCCACTGCAGATTTTCTAAAACGTTCATGTCTGTTTAGCTGCAACTCTGAGCATCATGTTCTACTTTGCTCCTCTCCATTGAGCACCTTGATGTGCACAATCAGGCCGACATAGTGTGAGCACCTTTGAGCAACAGCAGCATATTTCTTAAAGTGTTTCTACTTGGCCTGATGTGCACGTGTGATCACTATTAACATGAGAGAGATGTTGCCTTTGAGCCAGCTGTGCACCAGAAGAAAGAAAATGATCTTTGCACAACAAACCGATTTTGTTTTGTTGTCTTTGGCGCGTCTGAGCGAACATGAGCGTAATGAGACTCCTGCTGACACCACAGTCGGATCTGCCAGAGAGGAAATAACCACACATTTACACCTCTGTCCATCTGAGAATGGTCCATCAACGTCAAACTCTAAGAGAGGCTTGGCAGTGATCGTGTGATCGTGTACATTTGCACTCACGCAAATTGATCAGTCGCTGGCTGAAAAGGGGCTTGAAGTCTGGTTTTGGTTACTGGGTTTGAGCTGTAAAATCCTGATGTACTGGACTCTCACTGCACGAGTGTCATACAGTAACACAGCTCAGAAACCCAGATGAAAACAAAACATGAGAGAATGATTTGTTAGGGATTGTTAGAGATTTGGATTTTTTAAGGTGGGGTTTTGTGGAAAGGAAATAAATAATCAACATCTCACCTGTTGCAGATAGCACTTTGAACAACCTCAGTTTGGAAAGAAACTATTATTTCTGACCAGACCAACAAGCTAACAGCTAGTCACAACTGAGCCAATTCCAAAATGGACAAACAACAACCAAACTACTGTACAAATCTTTACACAACATTCAGTAAAGCACTACACATTTATTGCAGCAGAAATATATTCCTGCAGGGTATGCTACAGCTAGCTGCTACTGTTAAAATTATGTGTAAATTACCATGCAATGTGAATGGAAGTGATGTAAAGGTTTATACAAAAACATTAGCATGAACTGTTACGACTTTTTCAAAATAAGAGTTGATTTAGATGGCAACAATCTTTTTTTGGTCCATGTCCCCCCTGCTTGGACTAGCTATTAGCTGGTCAATCTGACAAAAATTTAAGTTTATTCCTCTAAAATGTGGTTGTTCAAAGAGGTTTGACAACAAAAACAGTTTTTTTTATTAATAACCCTTCCTTAGGTTTCAATTAAGATTATTTGACATGTCATAATGTGGCATTTCTACACTCGTTGCAAAGCATTAGTGAATAAATGCATGGCTTTTTAATAATTTCTTTGAGTTTTTATTTTGGTACAAATTAAAATTAAAATGTTTGTGGTTAATTTAGTCCAAATATGAAATCTGCTTTTTAACTAGTGAATGCTACTGGAAGGTGGAGCTTAAAGTTATTCTGATAAATAATTTAATTACAGCAAATATTAACAAGGAAAATATATACTAAAATAATTAATCATACTGCAATTATACTGGCTTTAGTTATTCTGTGGTTTTGTCTAAAATAAAATCTTATAAATTATTCTCAGGTAGTCTGACTATAAAATAGTGGTCATGTTTAAATTCAATATCCCGGACGAGCCCCCGAGTTATGTTGCTCAGTAGGTAGCAACAAAAAATAGAGTCTAGACACATTGAGAGTTTATTTTTAAAGACACAATCTAATAAAAAAAAGAAACCGCTCACTAATCCAGCACAACCAGACAGCCAACTGCCTGCGTTGTGAAAGGCCTCCAGCCTCACCACGCAGGCTTTTAGTCTAAACTCACAGGTGCTTCTAGTTAACACAATTAATGTAATGCAGACTGCTGCCTGGGAGGATGCAGAGGAGCGTAACATAGGATTTTAATGTGTTATTTTAACCTGTCTGCAATCTAAGGTGAGTGTTATATTGGAGAAACGTATAGTTTTATCACACATGAAACAAGACTGACCCAGTATTTGAACTCATGAGGACACAATCTATTCTCTGCTGATTTGGCAGGAAAAGAAATAATATCAAGTTCCAGTAAATAGATGACCATACTTCAAAAAACCCGTCTTGACCACATAGAACGTTTTTAAAAGTTACGCAAACATTACTTTCAATGAATGGTTGTTAAATATGAGACATACACAAACTGTTATTTACTGCGGTGTGTGTCTGTGTGTGTGTGTGTCTGTGTGTGTGTGTCTGTGTGTGTGTTTGTATGCTGTGAGAAAAGAGATGGAATCTGCTGTAGAGGCCAAGCAGACAATGTGACCTCACAAACCAGACAAATGTCATTTGGGATAAACATTTATTCATCTAATAAAAACTTGGTTCATTCAGCAGTTCACTCCCGCAACCTCTGAATGTTTAGACTAAAGAAGTAGTTGCAGCAAAACCACAAAACTATTTGTCAAAAAAAAAAAAAGCCTTTTCCTCTGTCAGATTACAACTATCCCACACAAGTGTTACAACATAAAAACTGACTGCATTACAACAGATTACATGGGATTAGTGGTGTTGTAGAAGTGGTGAACAGCTGTAACTGATATAAAGTAGAAGGAATGTTCAGGGGTTGTAAAACAAATGACAGGTTTGATGATAACAAAAGGAGTTACAACAGAAGGAAATAAGTTCATAATGAAGGAATGAACTGGTTTAGGTCAGGAGGCAAAATGTGTCGAAATGATTTGCGATATCAGTCAGATAGTATTACTGCTCGTATTTTGCACTTATTTCAGCTGGAAAGCTTCCAAAAAAGCAAATTTTATTAATGGGGCAGAGAGTAAAGGTAGGACCTTTCTAATAACCTAAACTGGTCATTTTGAGGCTTAAATGGGACAAGTTTTGTTAATTAATCCTTTAGAAGTGAAACTAAATCTTATCAACAGAGTTCTAAGTGACACAGGAGTTGAACTCAACATGTATCCAATGGTTTACACAACCACCCATCTTATCTCATGCAAAGGTTGCTGTTGGTCGTTAGACATTTGTTTTCAGCATCGCTGCTCTGACACCTGAGAAAGTAGCAGCTTTAAACGGAAGCAGCCGACACCCTGAGAACGAGGACGGGCTGATTAGACGAGGAGAATCGCTTAGGACAGCTCATGAACTACAGCTGTTACTTGAGGGGATTTTCAAGCACAAACATGCTTGGATATAATAGACTGTGAACTAATTTATAAGCTTAAAGCCTAAAACTGAACAATCTAGTTTGTTGATACCTACAGTATAATCAAAATGTGCAATTACTTTGTGATGATGGCTAAGTACCTTTAGTTATAATTATCAAGCTATGTGAGGTCATTTCAAAAACTTTCCTCAGTGAAAACTGAGCCTTGATCTGGTTCATGACCCTCTGATCCAACGTAAACCACAAGTTGCAGTCACCCTTAAACTTCTGTGTGGTTATGCTTAATTTGCTGTGGCCAAAATGTCTCTTGCAGAACCTTCCTGTTCAGAAAGCAACATCTGCTACATATGTGCTGTAATCTCCACCGTACCTCAACATCCACATCCCACAACAATGGTTACACTATTCAAAGTTTAAAACGCGGTCGTCCTTCCTTCCTGCTCTGAGAATCATCGTCCGTTATTGACTTTGGTCCAGCTGTTCAGATTTTTTCCAGTTGTATGACACGGGCAGTCCATCAAATAAATGGGAGGAAGCACTCCATTTGAATTTTTTTTATTTCGAACGGATGCATGTGTGTTACTTCAAGGGGATGGGACGGATGGATCCAAGAAAGTGTGGGACTGCTGACACAGCAGATGGGAATGTTTTCATTTGGTTGCACAGAATTCCACAGAGATCCAAAGCAGGGATGCAGGCGGAATAATGTATAGAGGAGGAATGTGAAATCTATCAGCTTCTAGGAGAGCAATCAGTGCTCCTGTCTCCTCTCGTGTGTGTGTAGAAGATAGGTCTGTCCATCACACTTGTACTTTGAGCACTGCAGGAGTTTCTGGATTCAGAGAGGATCAGTTCCCGTGTCAAGATCCTATGGGTGATTAAGGCCTGAACATATTAAAGCTGGCATTATAGAAGAACTGAGGTGGAGTAGGAAACAAAAGTCCCAACAAGCCTAAAGTTAGTGACTGTGGTCCAAAAATTCTGACGTCAAGTGTTTTTGCCTCCTCCATGTGGCATCACATACTGCTGAAGGCAACAGGAACGTGGGTGGAGGAGGAGACGGCAAGATGGCTGAGAAAAGCATGAGTAAACAGGAAGAACAAACCAAACCTACTAAAAACAAAACACATTTTAACAACGAAATAAAAGAAAACTACAGGTCACAAAATGGAAAGCACGGCTAAAACAAAAAGCAGAATAAGTTGGGTCAAATCTGAACCAGATGCTTATAGGAGGATCCCAGATGTGTGAGTCAGCTCACACACACACACACACGCACACACACACACACAATCTCTTCTTCTTGTTTGCATGCTGTGAACCAGAGTGAAGCACATAACTTTTTCATTTATCACCAAAAAGCAAAGCTGCGTCCGTTAAACGAGGCTGCTGTCCAGTTCTCCTGCTGGCTTCCAACTCGGTCATTTTTCTGTGAAATATCACCAACACACACACGCTCTCACATGCACACATGAGGCACCATGTAGCTCGTGACGCATGCAGAGTAATAATGTATGAAGTATGTCTGGGGTTACCAGGACAACATACTGCATCAGCTGGAAGGACAGTCGTTACTCTTTTTCTTTCCTCCCTCTCTGGCCTTTAAGTTCCACCCCTCCCGCTGATTTCATTCAATCTTCCAATCAGCCATGTTTCTTTTCTTTCCATTTCTCCCACAAGCATCCCTCCATCAATAGCTTTAACAATGCTGTTCGTCATCTAGATTATCTGTGCAGACAAATGTAATACACTGGTAACAACTCAGAGATATGAAGGATGTGAAAACAAAAGACATTTTTCTTTTTGTCTTCTCTCACGCTCAGTTGAACTAGTTGTTTAAGGTGAGCAGGGCTTGGTGACACCACATAACTCTTATAATGTGATTTAATGACAAACGTTCATTTGTAGCTCAAACATATCTTTAACGAGGACAGGAACTTTCATTCAAACCAACGACAAAGACAGGGATTTCCTGAACTACCTGGGGATTACGCGACTTAAGCCAGAACAGTTTTTTACTCATGTGTTACTTTGATCAAGAAAGGCTCAAGGATGAATTTTTTAAATTGGATCGCACAAAAAATATAACAAAATTGTAAATTAAATGTCCAAAACTACCAAAAATGATCATAAAATATATTTCTTGATTAAAAAATCTAGATTTGACTGATTGACCTTTTCAACTTGAGATGAACTCCTACATGCACGTTTTTACGTCACTCTTTGGCACCGTATGCTTCATGTGCATTAAACCCCATGTTTAACAGCTTTACGCATGTATGAACATATGATGACGTCTTGAGGTTTCATCCATGCATATTTAAATGTGTAGCAGTCCTCGCTGAAATCTGGCCCTGGTTTCCATGTTGTGTGATACACACACATCCTATGGGGTTGAACTTTACATGGGTCAACATTACGGAGAAGCAAATGTCTGGCTGCTATAAGTTAAAAGTCGTACCACAACATGGTATAAATAACAACCATGTTAAGTATACGCTTCAAAAAGAGAGGAAAAACTGGGCAAAAAAAACCCCATTCCTCCCTGAGAAAATCCACCGTAATGTCGGAAAAGGGAAAGAGGCTAAAGAACAATCTGTGTGCAATTTACTCACTGTTTTGATTTCCTGTTTCAAAAGATCTTGGAAAGATTTTCACAAACTTCTAACCAAAAAGCTGACCTCGGTGCAGAAGGCACAGAAATATTGTTTTACAGCAAACTATGATAGCATGAGAGCAGTGGGAGGATTTAGTTGGAGTTATGACTGCTCATTTATTTAAAAAAAATATATATATTATAGCCACAATTACTTTGGATGATACTGGCTCACATTTTAAGGAGGCTGAAGACTCAGATTTACATCAGCAGGATAGAAAAGTTGTTGTTTTTCTGCTAACTGTTCACCTTCCATCATTGTGTAGACACAGCGCATACAATACCACGCTGCCTCGGTATGGAAACATGGATATTATGAAAAAATTACAGCTTGGGTGCCACAACAAGAGGTTCACAAGCTGCGTCTGGTGTGTTTTTGTACTTGACTAAATGCAGCAACCTGTTTATAAATTCATGAAGCAATGCAATCCATTCAATTCAGTTTCTTTACAGAGTGACATTTCACAACGGAGGTCACCTCAGGGCACTACGCAGAAAATTAACTGCTACAATCCAAATTCAATTATGCAATCCATTCCAATCCAATTAGCAAAAAACTATCAGAATCAGGAGATTAAAAATGATAAATAGAAAAAAGCAAATAATTAAATTACGTTTAATTAAAAAATAAAGATACATTTAAATTAAATTAAGCTGGTTTATGACCAATGCCCCCACTATACAAGAATCAAACTGCTGTTAAATTGCTGAATAGGAGCAACAATAGTGACCACGACGTACCATCAAAATCTTTGGTACAAACTATAATTAACATTTGTTAAATAAACTGGCTCATTATTTCCTTTTGGTGATGCATCCTTTAGTAAACGGTCAAAACGGTGTGTGCACCTTTCAAATTAAAATGATAAATCACACACTGGCTGTGGTTGTTTAAAAAACAGATATTCCTGCAGAGCATGACATCAATATGACTGATGACAGCTCTTAAAATAATCCAGGTTAGGCAGGTTAAAAGGTCACGGGGAGATTGATAGAAGGGCAAAAGCAGCACAACAGGGATCCAACGAGCACAGAAATCCTCTGGCTGCTGAACAGCAGTCAGATGTGAAATATTTATATTTCTATAATTCTACATCCAGCACACCACAGGGAGGGAAATTGTCTTGTGATTCTTGGTGTTAGAAGCTGATAGTGTGTGAGCTTTAATAGGTTGTGTAGGCTATCCACTTGATTTAACCAGACAGTGTGGTCACTGATAATCCCATTTCATATGCGGGTTCTACGCCGAGTCTCCCGGTGTCACGTGCTGCAGAGACAGAAAATCTGCTGCACTGTAGATTCAGAAGGACTGTGCATGTGCTGCAGCGATGCTCGCTCATGAACATGTCATACGTGTCCCATACAATCGCTGACATGAACTTGAGGGTATCATTAGCATGCAATCTAGTGAGCAGGCACACATGTAAGAGATGCAAATGAAAATCAAACAAGAACATTTTCAAAAGAGTCTAATTTTATTCTTTTGACTGTTGCATCCCACAATTAGAATGTGCATATAAAGTAAATGCATTCTGGTTAGATGAATGCACAGCTGTGATCTGAGCAGGTTGTCCTTCTAAGTAAACAAATTGTTTAGTCATCACACAGGATGATGTGTGAACAAAACTAAAGTTCACAAGCTGTGAGGACGTCTGGGAAACACTCCGCTCATTTAATCAAGCATCTTGTAGAGGTGTCAATTCACACATCTTCAACTGAGCTTTTTATTCTTTTGGTCATGGAGACAAAAAAAAAAAAAGGAAAATCACAACTAATAAGACCCATCCCTCTGCAACACCAAATCCTCTGCTGTAACAGTTCTTCATGCTCCTGACACGACACACTTGATTCAGATGCAGCACTCCACCAAAGCCTCTTCTTTTACACACAGCTGAAATATTTATGTGAACTCAAGGGAGCGGGTGTGAGATATTATTTATGGTACAGCCCCTCTGCATTGTCTTTTTTGAGAAACTTACAGGTCAAAAGAGTTTAAGAGTTCAGCGAATACTGAAATGTCTGCTTCCATGGGGGGGGGAAGCTGCTGAGCTTACAAAAAAATCACATCACTTTTTTTCTTCTTTTGTAAATCCACAGGAGTTTAATCTTTTAGAGCAAGATAAACCGAACATGCATGTGTGTGGAGGCTAAAAATAAATAAAATAATACAATTTTATTAGAAATGAAAAATTTAACAGAGTAAAATCTGCACCAGTCTGCCTGGATCTTCAGCAAACAGCTCAGAACAGAACCTGGAAGTCGAAACAAGTGCCCCCTTGTGGCTGGTTCCAGTACAACTTTTAAGTACCATTCTTTCTATGTACACAAATGGGACATTGCCCTTAGTTAAGCAAACCTTACCCAGCGAAATGCTAACCTCAATCTTAGCCATATTCCAACCCTTATATCTGAGCTCAAATAAATAAAAGTAGCTATTTGGATATTTATTAAAGTGAGCCTTGTCCTATTCTTAACCAGTTTATAACATTATAGATAACTTTAAATGATCAGCTGTCAGTGAGAATACAAAGAGGCCTGGGGCAGGCTAAATCCTGGAAACCAAGTGACCATGACTGAAATAATATGAAGTGGCATAAGATACAAGATAACCAGCACCCATTGAGCCTTTACTGTGGCAAAACTGTCCAGATTTTAAAAAGCAATTTGGTCATGAACGTGCTTATCCGTTTGATCCACCATTAGGTATTAGGTGTGTATGCATTAAAAAAACCATCCTCTGTGTGTGGGGGATTCAATCAGGCATTAATGTATTGTTTGACCTCTCTATAGGGACTGCAGGCGATTTGCTCACCATTTTAATGACGTTTGTTAGAGGATACAGCTGGAACACACAAGTTTTATTATGAACCAACTTTATGTGGCTGGTGTGAGGAAAGTAACCGTAAGCCAGCAAGTCACTTTTAGTGCTGTCTGTGCACGTCTGCTCTGTACATGGCTGCATTAGCTAAAGTGGTTGGGAAATGAGTACCATGACATTATCAACCTAATGTGAGTGGTGAGGAATCTGTCTAAATGTTTTGACAAGCCACTGATGTTGCAGACAGGATCTACTTCTGTTGAAGTTGGAAGGTTCATGATGGCTCCAAAGACGTCAGAAACAGGAAAACACAGCCAGATACGGCTAAAAGCTGGAAAGTTCATCCGTGTCAGTCTACTTTAATCTTATTAAGCATTTTATTTCATTTTCTCAGCTGATGTAAATTCAAGGATGTTCCTCTGGCGTTAAGGGACGAGTATGAATCTTCATCCCCAGGTGAGACAATGACAGGTAGGTTCCATGCATTGTCAGTTTTTTGCCAACAGTTGACCTACTTTTTCACCCCTAATTAGAAAATGAATCAAAACCTCAGAAGCAGCTGACCAATAGGAACTCATTATCTAGACAGGCAAAGTGATGATGTGTGTAAAAGGAGGATTAGAGGTGAGGATGACGATGATGCAGGTAGGGAATAAATATCCAGACAGTTAAAAGAAACCAGGGCGCCAGACAGACATCTGAAGCATTAAAAGGCTCTTTAATCTGCCAATAAATGGAGGCATGCTATTAAAGTAATGTAGAAAATCTCCTATACGAGGAGCTGAAAAGCTTCTTTTTACACTGTGCTTTCAAATCCAGTTCAGGAATATTCAGCTATATGAATGATTATTCTTAAAGAATCATGGTTCAACCTATAACAACATTTTTAAATAATTTTACAGCATAACCTAAAGGTCACGCTAAGAAACAGACTGAGGTTAAAACGGATCGTTCAGATCTTATGAAGTAGGGTTCATTGGAAAGGTTACGAACAGTTAATACCTGTTATAGGAATGACCTCAGTTTGGAGAAACGCAGACTGAGCAGCTGATCACTAGTCAGAGAATTTACAGAAGTTATAGAATGGATTGCTGTCATCATAAAACAACCTTAAAGGCACACTATGTAACTTTTTCATATTTTTAAATCTTTTTCTTGAGCCAGTCTGTGTTAATATGACCCTTTACAGGGTTAATGAAAAGTCACTCAGCCCCATCTGCTGCTTGTGCCTAGAATACCGCATTTGCAACTTCTGAGTCTCCAGTCTGGTACCCTCAAGTCTCAAAGTCACATATATCGTGAGTGTTAGGCTAACTTAATGTGACTAGCTGATATGCTAGTGCTGGAGTGCTTTTAGCTCATGATTCCTGCTTTTCTTTGATCTCTCCCTGCTTAAACACAGCTGATTTTTTAATGAGTGAATTGGTAGAAAGCAATGAAGGCCGAGGAGACATTTCAACTGTTAGATTTAGGTGTTTCTGAGCAAAGACAATGCTAACGTTTTCATGACAGTGATTTTAAACGGACACTAGGGGGTGCTAAAAACAAGCCAAAACTGCATAGTGTGCCTTTAATCTAAAAACCAATGTCAGGGTTCTTCATGTGAATGCTTTTTTCTAAACCTTTATAATAACCATCACTTTACAAGGTTATTCCATTATCAAATGGAAATATATAAATACAAGTCAGTGCAGTACATAGTTTTCCCAAGGTGTAAATGTTTCTAATTACTGATCTGTACAGCTGTATGCTTTTTTAAATACTTGTTTTTTGTTTGTTTTATATTTTTATAACCGCACCTTAATGTGTGAATTGTGTGTGTTTAAAATGTATTTTTTCTGGCACTTTGCTATTCAATAGGTCTACAGCGTAAACATTTTCCAAGAACCAATATGACATATTTGAGAATGGAGTTGTTTCAAAACAATAGAAAGTTATTTAGAAATCACTTCTGCTTGAGCTAGCAGTTAGCACATCAATCTGATCTGCTAGTCTCTAGTTTTATAAACTGAGGTTGCTCATAGAGCAAATTACAACATGTAAGATATTAATTTTTCAACACTGTTCCACCTCGACCCACTACAAACTGTTTATAAACACCTTAAAAACTGCATAAAAATACTTTTATTTTGTAGGAGTTGGAACAACTTGAGGCGAGTTTCGTTTTCTCTGTCTGAAAATATCAGTGCTATTACAACTCTTCTAACAAGAAATAATAATGTAATATCTTACTGTCCATCTGATTGTCTTTCTGTCCTTGTCAACTTCCAGATTTAGAGGACTGTTATTAAAGCGAGAGACTGTGAGTGTGTGTGTGTTTGTGTGTGGAGGCGAGCTGCTGCTGTGGGTGGGACAGATAGAGAGTGAGAAAACAGACAAACCCCCCGTTAAACACCTGCTCCTCCACACTCAGCCGTCTCATTTGGTTTGTAGTTTACATTAAACACTGATTCCTAAACACACAGGAGACTCTACCACACACACACTGGATGGATTTACTGGTTGATGAACAAGTATAGCCACGTGTTATAATAATAAATGTAAATAAACTCCTAAATTATTTCTATTGGAAGTGAAAACACATGCATATGTAGAAACATCTTCATAAATTATAGGCCACACTAAAATGATTTTCTCAAATCAATTCAACACCCACCCACTCTCCTCTTCCATTCTTAAATTTCCTGTCCTCATTTTTCCCATCTCTCAGTCATCTGGTTAACAGCAATGGTTGCTAGGCAACAGCTAACACCCACCCATATGCATATTAATAGTTACAGTCAATGAAATATCTGAGTATAAGGACCAAGCTTGTATAATGCTACTTCTAATAACTGTGCATTGCTTTACTTTGCAGAGTTTTAGAATGAAGCTGAAGTGGTAAACATGTAAAAACAGCGTGCCTTGAGGAAGTTCAACTTTAAAGGGAGACACATCTCATCATCACATGCTTTAACTTTAAATAATGACTGCAGCAGGTGACCAATGAATAAGGGGCAGGGCAGGGGGAAAAAAACCACCACAACAAAAAGATGTCTTGTTATAAAAACACAATAAAATACTTTTTCGTGTCCTCTCAGTCATGCATACTCAACATCGGCGCTGGTACACGTCCAGACCTGCAGAACAAGGGTAGTGTGAGCCGTTTTAGCTCCGCCACAGTGAAGACAGACAGAACTGGTTCTCTGTTCTTTCAGCTCTTGTTCCTCCAGAATGACACAACAACAGGCAGCTTAAATATAATGGAGGGTTCTGGAACTTTAGTTACCTAGCTGGCTGTTTTCACTCATCAACACTCACAAGCAGTTTTGGAGCAAACAATGTTGAAAAGATTAGTTTGGATTGTAGACATTTTACACCTTGTAAAAAGGCTTCCGAGTACATTTTATGTTTGTTGAAATATATTACAGCTGTTCTGAAGATCATCTCTGTCCATTGCTGTTACTTTCACTGTTTATTTAGATAAATGTGCATTTTGGATATACAGGTATATGTCTTATTTTAGTCATGCTGCATCGCTGAAACCTGATATAAAACCTTCCTCTTTGTAGGAAATGTTTTTGTCAAGTGCAGAAGTTCCCTGTGGTCTAATCTTCCCATCATCTCTCTGTGTTCTTGGCTTTAAACTCTAATTATGCTGTTCCCATGCAGGCTTGAACGGCGCTGTAAAGAGAACTGTAATATGAGATCTATCACTCTCCTGGGGAAAAGATCATCTAAAAAAACAATGTGATCAAAATCATGATTAGACTTCATAATAGTGTCAAAATGTACCAACACTGAACAAATTTTGAGCCCTATAATTACATTAGCAGTATCTTAATTACAGTTATGGTATTGTGTGTGTGTGTGTGTGTGTGTGTGTGTGTGTGTGTGTGTGTGTGTGTGTGTGTGTGTGTGTGTGTGTGTGTGTGTGTGTGTGTGTGTGTGTGTTCAAACTGGCTTCCTTTTGGCTTTTGTGTCCAAATGACCCTCATCATAAGAAGACAGGGACGTTCAGCAGCAGAGAAAATGGGAAGTGTCTGGGTTTGTGCTGCTTCACCTTCACTTCCTGACCTTTTGTCTCAAGCATCCATCACCACTGAAGAGATTTAAGCAGCAGATTACATGTCTTTAGTGTCCTTTTTTTCCCTTTTTCAGTTGAATGCTAGTCTGTGAGTGTTTGCAAAGGCACAAAAACATGTAGAGATGAGGGGAAACAACTATAAAAGATCACAAAAAGCATAGAGCAAATAGACAGCAGCTGGCATGCGCAAACAGAAGAGAAGAACAAAAGTTACAATGCTGTGAGAAGTCTTTGCAATAAAACTGACATAACTGAGGATGAACCAGGCATCCCTGCCCTACTTTTTTAATAGAATCTCCTCTACTATTTTTCCCGCCAGCTCCCACAGTGAAGACCACCACATGGACTGAGTTAGGTCCTGCAACTGGCAGAACAAGAAGCTTGAACAGCTGGATCTGTGCCCAGATAAGAGATCCTCTCCTGCAATAAACATTTACTCCATCACCTGCTGCCTTCACACACCAACCTGCAGCCACTGCCAGAACAGCTCTCCCCTCCACTGTGCAGACTGACACAGGTTGTGACTCCTTCACAGAGAATAGAATGAAAAGACTGCACCCACACTGTGCTGCGACACAGAAGGATCTGCTCATTCCCTCATGATGAATGAACACCCCATACATGACTGGTAATGAGGACATATTTTAAAAAACACTCTTAGCTGTTTAAATTTACATGCAGGCAAAATGGATCCGCGCTGATCATGGCATCGAGTCTCCATCCTCACACATTATTCTCATTTATAACCCAGATTCAGAAGGACCATCACACAGGAGCTATTAATAGACTTCTAAAAATGGATTGCAGTCCAAATAAAAAATGTCACTCATAGGAATTAAATATTTGAAATTGTAAGCAATGCCTGAATATGTCTGCATAAATTGCAAGAAAGAGACACATGCACAGACTGCCTAACGCCATCTTATTGATGCACATGTGCGAATCAGACATACATTTTTTACATCTGATCATTTTCCCCTCCTGATGCCACAGCAGATGTATCAAGACACATGCGTTTAGTCGTCAAAAACTGAAGGGGGACTTTTAAAAAAATCATACAAAAGAAGGTGTGCCATTTTTGCGCACCGCTGTGATGATGAAGCGAGGAGCCTTACCTGAATCTGGGTGAATCCTTTATACATTCTTCAAAGTCTACCGTCATTTTTATGTTTTTTTCTTGTACTCCCACTTCAGTCTACTAATGTCATTGCCCGCGGCGGGGTGTCGCTTGAACCGTGAGGATGGTGACTGGTGTCCTTTGACGCGCAGCGGTCTGTCGCCCCTCTCCCGGTGGCACCGTGACACAAAATGCGCGGCAGGCAGATTACTACTACACTGCTGCCGAGAGAGGCGAGAGGCGTAGCTGCATGCCAGAGACCAATAGAGGAAGGGAGATAGCCGAGTAGACTCAACCCTCCCCTACCAAAGAGCGCAAGGAATCATGGGACCCACCAAATCCTAGAAAGTCAGATTTACATATCCCCGCCTTGATGAAATTAAAAAGTAGACTAATAAGTCATAATTATGAGATTATAATTTAAAATTATGAACAAACTGCTATTTAAAAATTACAACTTAATTAAATAACAGGATTCTTTTGGGACGGAGGCGTTGTGTCTCAATGAGGCATTAATAAAGGTTATGAATGAATAACTGAAGGTCAATGGTGCACTTATACCCACTGAATCCATCCTCACCACTTCCAATATCCAGCATGTTTTTGTTGTTTCCCTGCTTCAACAGCAGGTCCTTCTTTAGAAGCCTGTTAATCACCCACTGATTCAGATCAGGTGTGTTTATGCAGAGCAACACCTAAAACATGCAGGACTGTGGCACTCGAGGACCAGCTGGGTTGCCTAACCCTCCCTGGAAATAAACTTTTGGAGCTGCTCCAACCAGATCCTCATGTCACAGGAACAGCTGTTGAGCGAATATAGTCTCACTAAACACGATTCAAAAATTCTCAGACTGTGTATATTCATCTTCAGTCCATCTTGTCACAGCTCCAGCCCCTCTGTGTTTTGGTCCATGCCTCCTTTGTTCATGTTTAGCTCTGTTTGGTTAGTTCTCTGTGTTTAGTGAGTTCTCTGTGTTTGGTTAGTCCTCTGTGTTTAGTTAGTTCTCTGTGTTTAGTTAGTTCTCTGTGTTTAGTTAGTTCTCTGTGTTTGGTGGTACCTTTGTTTTCTCCTCATGTCTTAATGTTCATGTATTTAGTCTAGTCTTGGTCTGTGTTGTGGTTTTCCTCTGTAGCTCCTGGGTCACACCTGTGTGTGATTGGTCCTGTCTCCCTCGTTTAGTCTCACAGGTGCTCCTTGTGTTCCTGATTGCACCACCTCACCCTTGTGTCTCCTCATAGCTTGTCTGTGTATTTAAGTCCTGGTGCTGCATCACTCTTTGTTGTTGCGTTTGCTTTAGTTTACCCCAATTTAGTCTTAGCTCTGTGTTCTGCCCCTTTAATAGATTTTCAGTTTGTTTCTTGGACTTTGTTTTGTAATAAATCCCATTTTGAGTTTTACCTCTGCCTCCGTCACCTCGCTTTAGGGTCCTCCACCACCCTGACACATCTTCTAATAGAGGGTTTAGTGGTTCGTGTTTGTTTTTCTTGTCTGCTCTAATGTGTGAACCTTTCTGCACCAATACATCAAGACAAATTCATTGTTTGTATGACCGAGGCAATAAACCTTATTCTGATTCTGAATTAATAATAAAAATACTGAACTAAATATTCTCAAAAGATAAATGCACTACTTCACTCAACAACTTCTAAACGTTACACAAATGTTTTTATTTTGTGTGTGTTTTTAAAACTTTGATTAGGTAAAGACAATATGTCATGTTTCCACTTTGGTTGCCTTTTGTCCACCTTTAGGAGACGCATCTCTCACGTTTAGGGCATCTGGTTTTAATGGTTTGAAGGAAGGGTTTGCGGCTGGCTGTAGGGTAAGCCGATTTATCATTTATCAAAAAGTTTATCTTAAGAAATCCGATTTGAGTTGCACCAATATGGTTCTGCAAGATGAAAACAATTCACTATTCCTCTACAGCTTTGCCCTGTACTAATTTTGTCAGATTAATTTCCCTTTAAAACTATAATTAACAGAAAACATGTTCAGTTTCTGATTATATTAAAAATCATGACCCTGGAAGTAATAATGACTTCATGAACTGGTCACTGGAAAACAAATGTTAGATGTTTTATTGCTGCTTAGCAATAATGTTCATGGACTGAAAAGAGAAGAAGAACAACAACAACACACATATTAGAGTCTCAGGTTGGCAGATCACTGATTAAAGCTTCTATGTGAAGATATATTCTTCCTTCTGTCCCTTTTCATTCAAATGTGTAGTGTAAATGTTTATGTATATAATTTTGTTTGTTTTGTGTTCTCCTTTTGAATGAAATAAATTTAATTAAATAAATAAATAAAAATAAATAAATGTGGAGCATTTTTCTAGTATCAAAGTTTTCAATGATAGTTCAGTTCCACAATATTTGTTGTTCTTCTGAAGACCCTCCTTCTTCCTATAGACCCCTTAGAATTCTTTCTGACCGGTGAACTTTTTCAGCCAATTCAATTAAAAAGTCCACATTGTCGGCTGTCAGTCAACGTAAACATGTAGAAATGGGGCCCGTGGGCGCCCAGGATGCTCCGCGTCTTCCTGTTTACAGGCCGGTGGTAGAGAAGTCAGAGCTAATTTCTACTAAAAAGTTATCCATTCCCCAGTAACCGAGGAGTTATTTTTATTTTTAAACATTTCTCCACACAGAATAGCAAGGCTTGCCAAGGATACACATTTATTTTGGTCAAGTATTCCATTCTGGACCAAGTGTCTCATCATTTCTGGGTTCTGCTACTTGCAGCTCCCTGTTGTGTGATGAGCGTGTTGAGCGACGTGTTTCATAAGCACAGTGTGACAGTCAGGACTCAGCATCGTACAGTGTGAGAACATGGTTTGTGAGCTGTAAATGATTGAACCCTCGCACAGTCGTACAGTTTGAGCAGGAGCTGAGAGCCCCAGCTGTGACGCGCAGTGTGCACGTTTGCATGTCGAGGTGGGCTATAGAAAGCGGGAGGGGGGAGAATGGATGTTTTGGGAGTGGCCGTGGTACATTGGATTCAAAATTTGCTCTGTTGCATGCTCCATATTGCTGCTTTAAGTTGATCATCTGAATATTGGTCAATTCCAATCACCAGATGTTCTTTGTATGTATCTTTATTTTTGATAACCAAAAGTTTAATTTATTATTATTATTATGGGAACTTATGTCTGCAATACACCAGCCTGTCTACACATTAAATGTTAAACCGGTTACCCATTTTAAATAATTGTTAGATATAAACATAGTTGTTCCTTTTTTTTACTGCAAAACCTTTAAATACCTTATATTGTAATTAGTTATTTCAATTTAAACATTTATTTACAAGTCTGAATTACAAGAATGCAAATCTGACTAGGAGGATGGACTACGTTTGATTATATGCTACAACGGCTTGCCATACACCGTCCTTCATTCATGATGGCGTAATCATTAGTAGACCGATAGGACTACGTTCTGTTTGGGAAAACTGGCTTGTTTAAACAGTTTGGAGGACAAACGCCTCCCTTATGGTACATATTTAAATTTATAGCTCTCGTCTATGAGTACTGGACACAGATTTTAAAGCTTTAAAGGTGTAGCGATGTGTGTTTTCATACAGAATTCGCGCGTGTAGTTTAACTTGTGTGACACGTCGTTTAGCATACACAGTGAACGTAACACGAGGCGTTTCTAGTTCTGGTTTTCTTTAGCATGTTTGACAGGTAATACTCCAAACCAAAGTTTTTAGTTTATACATTTAAAGAGAAGCTGTAAGTTACGTTTCGTCTTTACTTCCGGACTACAAACACGGTTTGAGGGCTCTGTCGCAGACGTTCAGAGGTCTGTGAAAGTCAACGTTCTTTTGGCAGAGAGGAGTCCAAACCACGCTGGATGTCGAGAAGTTACAGCGGTGATATGAGTTTGTGTTTTTACTTT
Organism: Callopanchax toddi; assembly: GCA_006937965.1. Lineage (NCBI taxonomy): Eukaryota > Metazoa > Chordata > Actinopteri > Cyprinodontiformes > Nothobranchiidae > Callopanchax > Callopanchax toddi. Next base: position 467,033 of record SSNR01000047.1, on the reverse strand, counting down.
TTACCCTCTGTAACATAGGAATAATATCAGAGACATTTAAAGTCACAATGCTCAACGGGGCGCGTTATCTCATCTTTTTTCAGTACACTGGAACAAAATACAGGTTGGTTCACGCAGCAGGATGAGGGATTACATTATAATACACTGTAGTGTTGATTGACTGAGTGTTTTATTATTGCAGCGGTGCAGTGAAAGTACCTGCATCCCAGCTGGGCAAGAAAGGAGTTCAGAATCACTTGGAGGCAAGTCAATTGTTTCATGTAAACTTTTTATTGTAAAACAGTAAAGTTTAATGCAGCAAAGCAGATATGCTGTGTGAAGACTAAAACTGAGACTATTCTTGATTCAGATGCATGACTTTAATCTGAATTTCATGTTCTTGTTTTGTTTTTAACCTTCTATAGTGCAAGTGATCACTTGCTTTAAGTTTTGATTTGCAGCCTTTTTGCAAACTTTTACATAAAAGTGTCCTAGTTGTGATTTGATGTATGTTACTGGGTCTAAACGCTGAGCCTTGGAGACAGAAGCTCTAAAGTTTTCTTTGACACTTTTGTCTGTTTCTCTGTGATTGTACAGGATGCAATGCTGAAGCTAAAGCCACTCAATCCTGTCTCTCTGTCGGTGTCCAGCAGGACAGATGCGGGTGTCCACGCCCTCTCTAACACTGCTCACTTTGACCTCCAGCGCAGGAACGACAAGCCTCCATTTACTGAAGATATTCTTGTTGAGGCTCTCAATTTCCACCTTGGAACAGAACAAATCAGGTGAGTCGTGCTTCACCTGATGAGTCCTCAACCTTTAACAGTAGAGGTGATCGGTGCACCTCCTCGGACATCAGAGCCAGAGGAGTATAATTTTGCTTTTCTTTGCTACGTTTAAAAAAATAATAATCATTCCTTATAATTTATTGTCTTTGATTTTAATTGTCTTGCCTCTTTGATGTATGTATGTAAATTTTTCTTACTTGAATATTCATGTCTTTACTACTCACATAGGATCAGAGGTATTGTGGAAAACAAGTCTGTCTATTTTTGTTGTACAAAAGAAAACTGATGATCTCCATTCTAGAGACTGCAAACTCAGGATGTGAGGCCTAAAGTCCCACCCACACACCCAAATTGTAAATAAATAAATGCAACATCTACATGACTAAACAGAGGGGGAAAAAACAGGGGAAATTAATATTTGAACATGCAGCAGCAAGGTAAAACCACATGAGTTAATAGAAGTCTACATCAGGAAAAATATCTGAGGTACAGTATTTAAAAAAACACAGTAGATTCTGCAGCCAGCCACTAGGGGGCGTTTGGTTTGTTTTGGCTTTAACTTCTGCATAACTTTCCTGTGTCTAGTTATTATACTTGTCTGTGGGTCCAACAGTAGGTAATTTACCACATGTTGAATCCCAGTAAAGTTAGAAATTTTAAACAGTCTCTCTTTTTTGCCATTGTACTTTTAAATCACAGCTGGGGTTTGTATAAAAAATATCATCAAACTTGAAATTTATCTTCAGTCCTCCAATATTTTCTGATCCCTTTGCTTTTTACTCGGCTGTAACGTTTAAAGTCATGACCTGATTTGTCAGTATCTGTTTTATATATTGATTTAGTTTTTATTGCTCAATATAACGGTGATATTTTTGAGCGACTATCAACATGTGGTCGTTTTAAGTGACCCTAAAGGTTAGATCCCAGAATGACCTCTGCTTTAGGTTAAAGCCCCGTCATTGCTTGTGAGTGGATGGACTGCAGGGATGTTTATCTGGATTTAGTCGGCAGCTTCTTTTGATAAAACGAGAAGCAAAGGGATAGAAAGGAGAAACTTTAGATAGGTGGAGGTGCAGATTCTAACAGGTTAGGTGATTCTGAGTCGGACGGGGAGGGTTTGATGCACTAGGTGAAGACAGATGGTGTGAAACAGTGTGAGAAACGCACACAGAGAAGAGAGGAGAGGAGGGAGGAAAAGGAAGCTCTCAGCACACAGCTAATCCTGAAACCTGTAGAGAGAAGGTTGGAAAGGATTATCCCAGCTCTGCTGTTAGATCTATAGCATCCATTAACACACACACACACACACACACACACACACACACACACACACACACACACACACACACGCTTTCATTTAGCCTAATGGAAACGTACACTGTTAACACATCACTGATCTCTATACATGCTGTCAAAATATCCATCTATATTCAGACACACAAATAGATTCACTTCAGATAAAAAGGGTTTCTTAATCTAGATCTGTCATTAAAAGCATACTAGATCTCAAATCAGTTTCTCACTGTTATGTTGTTTTCATCAGGAGAAGCTGGTTATAAAAAAAAATCAGTTTTAGTCACAGCAACAGTTCAAATCTGGCTCCTGGCTCAAAGCTCTGGTCTGCTGCCTCCAGAGATAAAAAGCCAAGGCGAGCGTTAAACACAGACGGCACGCTGTAAAAAATCTCTCCCCTCTTCACGCTTTCCTCCTCTGTTCTGCTGCTGTGAAAATTGACCTCGTTTAGTCCTAAAATCAGTGTTCCCTTTTCCTGATGTGAAACTGCTGAACAGCAGAAAGATGTGGTACCAAACAATGGCCCATTTACTCAAAATGTTTGTGGCCGTGTGTTGTTCACCGCTTATAAAAATTTGATGTGGGTGTGTGGTTTGGGGCCGGGTGAAAGCTGTCACTTCACATCGGAGGTGCTGCTGAAGGCAGACGCAAGGGTTTCCTCTGCCACGTGTCACGCTCAATCTCCTCCCCTGGAAACGTAACCTAGTTTATTTTTTGTGTGGAGAAACACACACTTATTTAGACAAAAACACATGAAAAGATCAACCTTAGTGTATTTGATTATTGTTGTTTCAGTACCTCTATGTTCTGCATTCTTTTTAATTACTTCGACCTTTATATTTTTGAGACTGTTTGAATTATAACTGCAACCTCTAATCAGAAACAAAGAAAAAATTTCAAAAAATAAAAACTCAGCTGCATTGGGATGCGCTGGAAAATGCAAACAAATGGGGGGAAAATAACTAAAAACAAAACATATTTCTTAATTTTTAACATTTATTTTATTACAGACAGTAATATTCTTATATATGAAAAGTTTTGTCTCACTCTCTTTTTTATTTTTGTAAACACACATCTGTCCTGACTTGTAAATGATCCAAGAAATAAAAAATAGAAGGTAGGATGTTAAAGCTTCCGTTACTTGTTAGAATTTTATTTTTTCCCTACACTTCAAAGATGCGGTACACCAAGCCATGCAGAGCTTCAGTTGATGTTTTGTTCTTTCTAAACCATATCCTAAGGTGTCCAACTGTACAAAGCATGTGTTACGTTCTCCACACTAATGGAGGCAGTCCTGAATCTGGACTGCAGGCTGGTTCTGATACCTGCTCAATAACGACCATGTCTTTAAAACCTTGTTTTGCTTCATCTTCAGATTAATTCACAAAAGATAAACTTTATTTATTTTAACTTAAAAAGGTTATTTTTTAAATGTCATTTTGTAATTAATCCTGACTTTTTCTCCCATTGAAATGTTATTACATATTTTTCTAATTTTATTGCATAATGTAACAATAAAACAATATATATAAACAATAAATATAAAGAAAATATAGAAAACTTAAGGAGAAGATTGTTGTTTTTGTCTAATTGAACATGTTTCCTGTTCTCAGATTTGACACAAACATCTCACAGATCAGGATAGATCACTTATTTTTGTATTTTCATATTATTTGTTGCCCTCTGAACAATCCATCTTCTACATGATAATGTAGATAAAATACTGTGGAAGAAGCTTCTGTGTAAACAGATATAAATGGTTCATGGGGCGGCGTGTAGCTCAGTTGGTAGAGTGGCCGGTCTGGCAACTGAAGGGTCGCCGTCTTGATCCTGACTCCAGCTGGGTTACATTGTCATTGTGTCTTTTGGCAAGGCACTTCACCCACCTTGTCTACTGGTGGTCGGAGGGACTTGGTGTCGGTGTGCCCCGGGGCAGCTGAGCCTACAACGTAGTTTATCACCATGAGTGTGTGAATCTGTACAGAGCTTTGGGGAGTGTAGAACACTCTAGAGAAAGTCCTCTATAAATACAGGCCATTTACCATTATAATGTAATAATGTAACATTCAAGGAAAACATTAAATGTTTTCAGATATTTGTCAATGTTGCACCGTACCCTTAAGCTTCAGCTGCAATTCTTCCTCAATCATTTTTAATAATCTGTCAAAAAAAATTGAAATTGTAAACAAAAAAAAGCAGTTTTTGTTCAAAATCTTTTATCTTTTATTCCTCAGCACCAACAGTCATGTCAGAGAAGTACCAGAAAGCTCCTCATTCTCCTGCAAAATCATGAAACTTCATAAAACCATCAAATTCATCTGAGCTATTACATCTCTTCCTGCCTCTATATTTGTGCACAGACACACAGGAAGTGTCCGGTGATATCCTGCTGGAATCACATCAGAGAGCCTCGGCCTGTAGGCCTGCTGTGCTGCTAACTGGGTTATCAGAAGCTCTCAGCTTCTCAGGGATCTTGGCAGCCCTTGTAGGACTCTTGACAGCAGGTGGGCTTTTCTGTAAAATGATCATATTATGTTCAGACAGCCTATTCTGCAGTGTGTGATTTAAAAATGGGATAATGTAGACATGCAGAGGGCGAAAAATAAGTTTTAGGCTGAAATAAATGATCAACAGTGGATGAAGATTCCTGAAATTTAGCAAGGACCTAAAGCAGGACCTGATATTATAGTTGATCCTCTGCCTCTATGTCAGGTTGTTGTAGGAGCTGAACTGTTGTCTCAGCCTGAAAACATTTCTGGTTTTCTCCTTTGTCCTTTCCTCAGAGTCACACATGCTCACCGTGTTCCTCAAGACTTTCACGCCCGTTTCTGTGCCCTGTCTCGAACCTACGTCTACAGAGTAGCACTGGGTATCAGCCACCACTCTCTACTTCCCCTCACAGACTGGGGTCTGTGCTGGAACCTTCGCAACACGTGAGTGATCCCAGTTTGAACACCTCATTTTACTTCATTCACCTGAGAAATCAACCATTGACTCGGTCTAGCTGGGTTCACCCACACAGTAGGACTCGCTGAAACAACTTGACTTTAAAGTAGGGCTGCACAATTAATCGAATTTTAATCGTGATCAAGATTTTGGTGGCCACAATTAAATGAACCTGATCGTCAACGATATTTCCAGTCAAATTGCGAGCTCTTCTACTTGCCTCTTCATCACACACCGCCTCAACCAATAGTCTGCCAACCACCAGGGGGCGAACGCATGGCTAAAGCTTCCTTAAGCTGCCAAAATAAAAAACGTGCACAAGCCACTCAGCACTGTAGCAGCCAGTCACACATTACGGTGGCAGCAAGTTGGACTGATGAGAGCGTCATGTCTGGAATGTAAAATGCTGCAGCATCTGGAGACGAGGTAGCTGGTAAACCAGACTATATCTGTGCTGACGGTCTAGTATGCTAGGCTAGGATCCATTTTCTTCACAAAGACACGCAGAAATAACAGACGCAATATCTTTTTATTTGGCCAAAGATATGAGTCCTATCAATACAGTGAGCAATGAAGGCTTCAGAAATTTGAGTATTTGAGGGGGGGGGGGGGGGGGGGGGGGGG
>SSNR01000047.1:433222-459501 GCA_006937965.1 Callopanchax toddi | reverse complement strand
GGGGTTGCATTATTTATAAATATAAAATTGAGTTTTTAGTTGTTTTTTTGCATCATTTATAATCAATTCTAAAGTTTTATTTGTCACAGGAAAATGTTGCAACATTGTTTATAACTGGTGCAATAAAACATATTTTACCAGACAGGATGAATGATCGTGATTAATAATCGTGATTATTATTTTGGTCATAATTGTGCAGCCCTACTTTAAAGGCATGAATAATCCACGTGTGGCATGTTGGAAGTGCATTTTATTGACTGTGAGAGCGTTTTATGTAAGATGACGTCTCCAAAACAAACATGAAGGATGTAAAGAGGAGAACGGAGGGACAGAGTGTAGAGAGAGATAAAATGTTGAGGGCTTTGAAGCTCAGCTGTGATTGGAGGGAGGCAGCATGACGAAAAACCTTTGTAAGAATGTATGTTGGAAACATTTGCTCATCTTGCTACTTTTTTTATATTTAGGGAAAAGTAGGGCAAGATGAGCTGCGGGCTTTTGCTCATGCTGAACAACAACCACGCATTTTAGCCAGTTCTATTATTTTTTCCCCAGACTTTTCTTCTCTTTCTCATTCTCTCCTCTCCATTGTGTCCTCAATCTCTCTTCATTCTCCCATTCCCTAATTTCTCTCGCCGACGTCTCTGTTTCTTTATCCCTCTCTCATGTTCAGCCTTCATCTCGTCTTTTCGCCCCTGAGCATCTCTGCCTCAGCAGCGTCTCTCCATACTCTTTGATCTGCCGCTCCCTCCCTCCGTCATCACAACCTCTTTCCCGCTGTAAAAAATATCAGTCGGATTATTTAACTGTTTTCATTTTTTCTATTATTACTGAGATATTGAGTCTACATTGTTTTGTTTGTAAGGTTTTTTCTTGTTTTTGTCTTGGTTCAGTTGTAACTCCATATTAACCATTTACTAATTGTACAGCGTAGTTTATCAGGAAGAGGTATTTTATGAATGTTGTCTACAAATCAAGTTCATGCTGCATGCTCTGCAGGCTCAATATAAAGTTTGATGTTTGTTGATCATTTTCAAAATAAAAGGTTGGTCATTTCAAGTCTCAGTGACTGGGTGTGAGAAAAAATTGATGCACTGATATATCGCAACATTTTGTATCACAATAATATATCGATATTCTTAAGCACATATCGATTAAAAAATTTATTATTAACCTTTATTTAACCAGGAATAGCCCCATGAGTTTTAGACCAATGGAGTCCTGGATTACCACCTACAGGGCATGTTGTGATCTGTGGAGGAAACCGGAGTACCGGGAGTAAACCCACCCACGCATGCATGGGGAGAACATGCTAACTCCACGCAGAAAGGCTGCAGCTGGGATTTGAACCTGCAACCTTCTTGCTGCGAGGCAACAGTGCTAACAACTACGCCACCATGCAGCCCAACAATTTACATGCAAAAATAAACAGTGGTATTTCATTTTTGTGTTGCATTTCAACCTCCGATTGCTTGTTAGCGTCAGTCATTAGTCCTCAGCACTCAGTCCTCTTCCACGGAACATTGAGCTCTCACAATAGTACAGGCGAGTGGCAAATGTTGCTAACTTCACACAGCTATAAGATGAGTGAAGTGGAGAGGATACAGCCGGCCCCAGCAGCTTTCAAAGCTGATGTGTGGACACATTTTGGTTTTAAAACAAAGAAACGTAGTAAAGACTGTGACAGGAGCTATGCAGTCTGTAAAATCTGCAACGGCAGAGTCAAATACTCAACACGACAAATTTGTGAGTACATGTAGCTAGATACCATGACAACGTCACGTTAAAGGCTCATTTTAGCATAAAGCAGATTTATTCTACTCAGCAAACAACTGAAGAGTGAGTGAGGCAGGTGGACCCAAGGTGCAGGTGGGAACGGAGGAGCAGAAGATGTCGACGTGAACTTAAAAAGGTATTTATTAAACTTAAACTTGGCATGAGATAGCTAAACTTGGCAGGGCAGAGCAGACAATCCAACAACAAGACAGGAAACATGAGGGCTTAAATACGTGGAGGAGCAAATCAAGATAACGAGGCACAGCTGTGGGGAATTAACTAAGGCAGACAGGGCAGGACATGAACATGAAGCAAAACACAAACCTGATAAACTAGAACTAAACCATGAGCACAGAAAACTAAACAGACATGGACAATAACATGATAAGATAACCTAACATGAGCAGGGAAAAACAGGGGGCATGAATAAAAGACTAAACCTGAGTAAACAATACATACAGCAAACTAAAGACTCAGGGCAGGACAGGAACACTAACGGGCAACTAATGAACAATAGACTAACCTGAACTAACCACACAGCATGACATGAACTAGACATAAAACAGGCATGATAAGTAATAGAAAACACAAAACATGGACCCTAACTAAACCAAATAAAACCTAATTCATGACAAAGAGACCAACTTTTCTGTTTAGCTGCAACATTTTTCCAACAAATTAATAAATATTGCAATATATCGTATTGTTGCCCCTGTATCGTGATGCATATCATTATGCCAGATTCTAGTCAATACACATCCCTACTTATGGATATACATTTTACTACTATGATTAGTATTCTATTACAGTGATTGCAATAATTATGTTTAACTGTACATTTCTAAAACCAACACAGATTAATTAATCAGATTATAACAGAGATGCGATATTTAAATGAAAGGTAACCAGGTCAATAGATGCAGGTTAATATAGTTCAATATCTGAAGATGCTAATTGGTTGAGCAGAACTTTATGTACATTGCTGTATTAGAACTTTGCAGAGCCTTTTCTCTATAATACAAGCCTATTGAGGGTAGTGTGTGAGAGCAGTGTCCCTTCTTAAGAACAGTTTGAGTCATGATGGTTTTTAGATGAAGCTGCTGGTATTCTTGGATGACCACTTTACTCATCGATCCTCTGCAGCGCAACATGAAATGTAATTTTTATCTCTGCACCAGCTGAGGGTTGCTTTGCATGCAAAGCTCAAACCACATTCTGTGTCTTAGGTTTGCACGCTAATTGATATGTTCATGCCCACTTGATTTTGTTTTAAAAGCCCTTATATGAGGATAATGAATTACAAAAAAAATAAAAATAAATCAACACTAGATTGAACAAACCATATATTTATTCACTTTATTCCCGACTGCTGTTCGTGTACAAGAATTAGAAGGAGTACATTAAGAATTGAATTGGTCAGTCACTTAGTGCAGATCTTCATTTTCCAGCTCGCTGCGTCTCTCTTTCCGTCAGCTCATATTTAAGCAGCGATGGAGGCATGAAGCTGTGGAGAACCTGAGCCGTGGGCCCGCTTTCACTCAGCTGTTTAAATGAGCCATTCGTCGACATGCTCTGCGCTCTCACGTGGCTCTGCCCCTCACAATGTTAATATTATATAAGTTCACTCAGAAATGGGAACAAGGAGACCTGAAAAGACATCATACTTAATGCGTATGCTTCTGTGTGACCTCGCTGTTTAGGCAAGTCACTTTCAGGTCATGTTGCAGGATCACAGTGAGGCAGACTGCAGAGATGACTTTAAAACGACTCTGTTTTTGTTTTATTTCCAGAGAGCTGGATGTGAAGGCCATGCATGAGGCTGCTGCCCTGCTGGTTGGGACTCATGATTTCAGCAGCTTCAGAGCAGTGAACTCTGACATAGCCTTTAAAAACCCTGTGAAGACACTTGATGTGGTTTCCATCCAGCCAGGAAGCTCCTTTGTACAGCCGTACTTTCACAGGTAAATGTAAACCACTAGGGGGAGCTACAGCAAACATTGCTGCACTACACAGCGGGCACAGAATGTCCTGTCTTTTGAAATTTTTTAACATGTTTAGCTTTGTGTGGAAATTTTGGGCCCCTTGTTTATATTTAAAATTTTTAGGTACAAATTTTTTTTATAGATTATCTAAAACTGGGCCCTTAAACCACTTTTTAGTTATTTTAAAACAGACCTTTCTAAACAATAAAATCGCTCAGCATTCAAACTGCAGCTTTTTGCATTTCTAATATTTGACTAAAGCGTTTTTATTTTGTCGGTCCCTGAGGCAGAAATAAAAACAGTTAAAAGAAATGTTATCCTGCAAATGACCATATTATCTGTCTGTCAGATTTATATAAAAAAGATCTCAAAGGGAAACAGATTTTGTTTTATTAGCGTATGTCGTTCATGGCGTTTGTATTGTAACAGCTCCACGCTATAAATCTGTCTGCTTTTATGTTAAATGTAATCCAACAGGAAGCCCTGAATTAAATTTGCATTTGACCCAATTTCTCCCATGTGCCTGTTTAGTTAGTTATCTTTTTCCTCCTATAAATTAAAAATGGGTTTTAGCAAAAACGAAGACTTTGATTTATAGGTTGCTATAAATAATAAGAAAATAAAGGTAATATTACAGCAAAATAGTGTTTTATTAGGCCTAATCCTGCTTGGTCTAATGTGCAGCTGTGTGATCAGGATGTGACATTTAAACAAATCTGTGCACCAGAGGAGTCCTGAGCTCTGACATTAATAAATTAACCTCCTCCACACAGAGGAGGGTTTAAATCCAACTAGGATTTTTTATTTAGGAGAAATTAATTCATGTGATTCTTTTTCTCTTTTAGATGAACTCTTATGAGTCTGAATAATGCTGTTGCCTTTGACCTATAGAAAGGTTAAAATAGGTATTGAACACATCACCAGTTACTGGTTAAAGGTGTTACTGACATGACATTCACAGATGTTGGTAACCTATCCAGTCCACACATGCACAGAAATCAAATCATTGATGTCTGTACATTATTTGTAATAAATTGGAATGACACAGGGGAAAAGCATTGACATAAAGAAAGGAAGGTGCAGAAAGGCATGGAAAGTTAGCTAGAATCTATTAGTCATTAAAAACAATCCTACCACTTAGTGCAAATCAGTATCAGCTGGTTTAGTCCAGACACACCTCATGATGGGTAAAACCGAAGAACTCTCAAGACCTTCACAACCTTATTGTTGCAAAGCATCCTGATGGAACTGGTTACTCTAGAATTTCTAAACCACTGAAGGTTCCAGTGAGTCCTGTTGGGGCCACAGTCAGGAAGTAGAAAGAATCCCCTTTGATTTCTTTGCGTGTCTGAACTGAATGGGTTGTGACCAACATCTGGTGAGGATTTCAACTCAATACCAGAAGTATATTTACTTTGAGTTCAATGCTTATGCTGTCCACTGTACAGAAAGCTTTGTGTGCAATAAATCAGGTCACGTCTAGATATTAGTACTTTATGTAACATTTCAAGAGTTGTGAATGACACATTTATATATTTTCATAACCGTATTATTTATCATTCCAGAGAGATGGCATTCTGGGAGCTGACCTTTAGAAGTCAATCATTTCTTTATAAGCAGGTTTGCTGCTCTGTCTTTAAAATGTCTCCTATTCTTATCTGTGATTTGCAAGTAGCACCATCTGCTGGTAATGATCATACATAAGTAGTCTCATTCCAATATAAATGACCATTAGATGTTAGAGAGAAAGTCCTGCAGTGAAGTCAAGTTGTGGTTCTTTGCTCCAGGTCCGGAGGATGACAGGCGCCCTGGTGGCTGTAGGTCAGGGGCTGCTGTCAGTGTCCCAGCTCAAAGACATCATGGAGGCTCGGGACAATCTGGCGTACCCTCAGGGTCTGGCTGCTCCAGCTCGCGGCCTCTTCCTCACCAGAGTGGATTACAAAGAGTCAGGTAATGACTCACTAATGAACCTCAGCTGTTTTATTTCTATTCGTCTCAGAACTAAATTTAACTGTTTTAACTTTTTTTTTTTTGCATTAGTTGTAATTTAGTTAACATTTTCCTTTTACCTAGCCCTAATTATTTTATTTTGACAGCAGGCATGCAAACTTCCCTACATATGACCATATTTAAATCTTGCGGTCAATATTTCCATCCTGAAGGCTAACAGAATTTAAAAAAATAAGGCAATATACAAGTCAGATTTCCAAGAATTTGATTTGTTTAAATTTTAGCCCTAAGTTTCTTCACTGACCAACTAAATTCATAAAACTCAGTATAGAATTTGATGCTGAAGCTCAAAGTTAGGTGGCTTAAAAACAAAATGTCTTCTAGTAATATTCTACAATCAGCAGCTTGACTGGTGATAGGTGAAGATGTCAGGAATTAACATCCATCAGGACTTACCACTTTGTGCTCTACTCCTTCAGAGAATTATCGGTCAGTCAAAAAAACATAATCTTGATGTGAAATGGCAAAGAACAGAGGTCCTCTACAGTGATAATATAGCTAAACGCTTCAGGGACAGAGTTCTGTGAGTAAAGGAGAAGGCAGTGAACAGTTCTGAATACGTGTGACCTTCAGGCAGCTCTGCATGAGAAGCACGCCACAGTGGAGAGGCCATATGTCAACTCAGCACTGAAACACTGCCAGATATTCTGGGCAGACGTTCTTCAGACAGTTAAAACGTTAGTAAAAACGCAACATTTTATTTGTACTTTTATTAAAGTTTAACAAGCGATTAAACACTGTTTAAATTTCACTTGAAATCTGAGGTGTGTTAGTTTTGAGAATTAAATATTGTCCCAAAAAGACAGAAAAATAGAAAACTATAGTGATATCTGCCATTTTGTTGTTGCAACTCATGTGAGACATACCCTGAGTAAAACTTTTGTTTCCTCAGATCTGAAGCTTTGACAGCTGGACTTCATTGAAAAAGCAAAGGACTGATCCCACATGAATAAGCAGTTTTTATATAATAAACCTTTTTCCTTCATACATGTCCAACTTGTTATTCTACAGCTTTAAAACCCACCCAAATAAGCAACTGGCTCCACAAACACCTATTTGTTAATTTATTTCAACATATTAAGAATACATCACTGTCCATGAACGCAGCTCAGCTACAGAAGACCACACGCCTTGAACCTATCCTCCTCTACTGACAGAAATATTCATCTCTGGTTAGTGGATGTACACGTTTATGAACAGGGTTTTATAGATCAGACAAGGTGAGACAAGTGGGGAAAGGTGTCGTGTTCTATAGCCTAAACTGCTGAGTCCATGGCTCTCACACAGAGGCATTACAATATGGATCAACAAAGTGCACACAGACGCACGCGCTCACTTATCGTATACATCCGAGTGTCCTAATAAAACTGCATACACTGCTTTTAAAAAAACTCTTTTAAACCCGAAAGTCTTCCATTCTTCTGTATTTTCAGGTCACTTTCCTTTTAATTTGGCTGCTTCTGTTCAGCGAGTTATTTTTCAACAAAAGGTCCATAAACAGTCCATTAGAACCAGAAAACCCATCTCCTCTACTGCTGGGAGACACCAGGTTTGTTGAAGGTTCTTGCTGAGCAGTTCTGATCTTCCAGTTTCCTGTTCAAAATGTCAGACTACCTTTTCTTGATTTTTATAGTCACCCAACCCAAACTGATTTATCACTGTATTCAAAGTACTGCATCTGTCAATATTGAACCTCATGAGGAATGTTTTTTTTCACTTCTTAGAAGTGGCAAATCAGTAATTCAGACATATTTTTCAGTAACATTTTAAATATGTACACAAGTACATGTAATCTACTCATGCGACCACAGTGAGTCTGATTAGCATAGGTCCTCAAGTCAATTCAGCATTTGGTATCAAATAGGTAATTCACACATCTCAAAGGCGCCCAAGATTCAATATATAATCAAAATTTCAAGTGTTAGTCAGACTATTAAGCCCAATCTCTTATCAAAATCATATGTATATATAATGCACTTGAGGAAGGCATTTTTGTAACTCACAATCCTTTTAACAGCACAGTCTGGGTGAAGTATGTAGCTGAGCTAAAGATTTGGAAAACTTTTAATGGGACACAAACAAATAAATCACTTTGAACTTAATGGATCATGTTGAGCTGAAATTAGATTTTATGAGTCTGAATGAACAAAAGACTGGTTGTGATTAATGCTCGACAGTGAAAACAAGCTCGCCCTGATTGTGGCCATTTTGGCTTTTAAAAATGATATGTGAGATATGAGGTTGGCTGAGGAACGATGGAGGAAACTATGAGTTAGTCTCAATCTAGGCAGTCTCTTTTTGGCATTTGACTACACACCCTGATGCTAAAGATGAGGTTGTTTATGAGGATTCATTTATGTTAAGTAAATACAGGTTGATAGTATTTGACAATAGCTATCACAGGCTGATAAGTTTGCATAGACCCTTAAACCCCAACCGTCACCATCTTCAAAACAAAATTATTTTTAACTACCACTCGGAGCAGCATACCCAACTTTCACCCTTTGTACTGGTGTTTGAAAGTTTTAATAACGCCCAATAAAGGCTTGGTTACATTCAGTTATTTGTTTTTGTAAATTAAAAACATTGTGGCACTTTTATTCACGGTGAGAAATTTTGGAGAATTTTCACAGATGTTGCCACAACTAAAGCCAGCAATGAGGGAAATAAGAGTTTTTAAAATCCTTAAGTCTTCAAATAAATAGTTGTGTGCCTCTACAGCATTACAATATGCAGCGGTAAACTCACAAACTTTATTTAAATAGGTACAAAGAGTGAAACGGGGTATGTTCCAGAGATTTACAAAACACTTGTCTGAGAGGAGACGCCCACATGTAAACATACGCAGTGTGTGTGTGTGAGTGTGGTTTTGCTCTTTTCTCTGACAGCTAAAAAAATTTACCAAAAAAGCATAAAACATTATAGAAGCATACAGTCTGAGTGAGGAGGGGGAGGGGAAGATAGGTCATCCTCCTTGTGATCAGACATCTCCTTTAGCTAGCGATTTTCTCAATTTCATCCAGATCATCTGTGTCTAGTCTTTCAATCTTCTTATCTGTAGAGAAAGAATACACAAAGTTAAGCAAAATGCTGTAAGGTATATTTTAAAAGATACACAGTGATTGCAGCTAGGGCTGGGCAAAACGATTATTTTTGTAATCGATTAATCTAGCGATTATTTTTTCGATGCATCGATTCATCTAACGATTCATTTTTCTATTCGATTCGATTTTGATTCGATTCGATTACCGATTATTTCCCCATTATTTGACTTGTATAGTAATTTGACATTTGCTATTTTAAGTATCTCAATGAAATAAACACAAATTTCTTCATTTGAACACATTTTAATAAAAAACTTGAAAATAAAGTTTGTAGTAGTACAACATTTAACTCAAGATGTCAATCCAATGTTTCAATACAATTTTCATTCCAGTTTCTTCTAAAAGTTCTGAGGACCAGATATAAACACTGGGGTGACTGGGCTTTCTCTGTGGCGGCACCCCGACTCTGGAACCAGCTTCCATTGGACCTACGACTAGTCACTGACCTGGGCCTTCTTAAATTCAATCTTAAAACGTTTTCATTCAGGAAGGCTTTTAACACTCCGTAGTGTTGACTTTTATTCCAGTTTTCTGATTCCTTTTAATTCTTAGTTTTGTTTGTTTTTAATGCATTCTTTTATTTGTATTTCTGCTTTTACTTAGGCTTGTAAAGCACTTTGGCTGTCTAGTTGACTGTTGTAAAGGGCTATATTAACCAATAAATAATAATAGTAATAATAATAATATTGAAAAATATTAAAACTACCGGTAATTAATGAGGGAGATGGACTTAAATGCAAATCTCCGGGGTCACAGACCTGTTTCTGTGAAACTAGTCTCTCCCTGCGGTCACAGCTGGGCGGAGGGGCGTGACGCTCCAGGCGCTGCTCTGAGCCTCCTGCTAGAACTCCGGTTATATTAACGTCCATTAGCTCGTATAAAAGCCCAACATACTACGTTATCTTAGACAGAAATAGATGAGTCTGGTTTGTCTATCTGTCTATTTATCCTAGCTGACAGAGAGAGACAGAGGAATCAGCTGCTCCGCGGGCGCGCAACAGACTTGACCAGATATTGATCGGGGATCTTTGTTCTGGTGAACTAAAACGACCGACTCCAACAGCCTGAACCTCTATACGTGACGGCAAAACGAACGTCTTTCTCAGACGGGAATTATTTGCAGATTCAGAGCGCGTAAGCATATAAGCAGAGTGTCGGAGATGATTTAGCGAGCGCTGCGTCGTCTGGAACACATGCGTTCCAAACTATAGAGGGCGATCCACAGGGATCAGGATCAGTGACGGTCCGTTGCACCCCTAGTAAAAACCAGCGTTCCGTTGCGCCCCTAGTAAAAACCAGCGTTAGTAAAAAAGTAGAATACTTTCGGTGTTTTGTCATTTGCGGAAGCTGCTCCTGGATGCCGCTTGAGATGCTGGCGCACCGTCGTGCTTTTATGATCGGCCATTTCCATTTTACAAAGCCGACAAACGACTGATTCGCTTCCTTTTCTGTTAAAATAGTCCCATACTTTTTAACTACGAGTCCGGGTGGACTGATTTACTCACTGGCGCCATGTTTGTTTTGAAAGCGATGACGCATCGACGCACATTTTTTGTGTCGACGTATTTTACGCGTCGACGTAATCGATTACGTCGACGCGTCGTCCCAGCCCTAATTGCAGCACATGAACTGAATTCTTTGAGAAAGAGTGTGCAGCTGCTGTCGGACTCACTGAAATGCTCCTGGATCCTGTTGAGGATGTTCATGCTCATCTTGCTGTCCACCATGTTGATGGCCAGTCCTCTTTTCCCAAATCGTCCCGTGCGCCCGATCCTGTGCAGGTACGTCTCGTTGTCAGGGTTACCATCTTTGTCCACAGGTAGATCGAAATTGATCACCACAGAAACTTGCTCCACATCGATGCCTGAATGTAAAAGTGGAGTTTTAGGTGAGAAGTTATGTTTTCACTCCAACAAGCATAAAAATCTTGATTTATTTCTTTGAGTCAAATTTTTATTTTTACTTTGCAGATCTTTTAAATAAAAACTAGCTCGTATAAAAAGTCTCACAAATAGTTATAATTTACTAGAAGTATGTAGTGTATTTTTCTGCCTGCATGTTTTCTCTATTTTATTTTGATGCTCAGTTCTTGATATTTTTCAAGTCTGAATCCCACATCTTTATGTTAAAACAAACTCTTTACATCAACCTGGTCATTACCTCGAGCACAAACGTTTGTGGTGACCAGGACCTTCTCTTTTCCATCTCTGAAGCGTTCGATGACGGCAGCTCTCTGCTCTACCTGCATTTCTCCACTGAGCAGCGCTACCTGGTGGCCCTCTCTGGACAGCTCCCCTGCGAGCCAGCCTGCAGTTTTCCTTGTCTGGATTACAGAGAAAAGTTTTGTTTAGCATAAAGACATTCATGCAACTACCTATATCCACCCTCAAAATAAAGCTGAAGGGAATGAAAACACCCTGACAAAGGATGTATCTGGTAATGAAATGAACAGGAACATGTTTACTAAGAGGATAAAACTTGTCATATAGGAAAAATCATGACTGAACTTACATGACAGAAGATCATGGCCTGAGCGATGGTGATGGCTCCGTAGATGTTACAGAGAGCCTGGAACTTCTCCTCCTTGCAGTTGCACAACACATAGTACTGTTTGATGGTGTCCAGCGTCTCCTCCTCCCTCTTCAGCTTGATGATGTTGGGATCAGGCACAATGCGCTGAGCAAAGCTCCAAACACTCTCCTCAAATGTAGCAGAGAACAGCAACATCTGGCAGTTTTTAGGCAGCATCCTGTGTGGTGAAGATGTGGAGAATATCTTCTATGACCAACAGTTAACTGGTCTATGACCTGATTATTAATGGAGCTGTTCAAACTTTCCCACCATTGTTAAATGAAGAGCAGTGATGTTGCAGTTAAAACTGACCTATAGCCTCATTTATTGGCCTTTTTTTGTTTTGTTTTTTTGCTGGGATCTTGTTCAGCTGATTAAGTTTTTTCATACATTTAAAGAAAAAAGGCTTGACATGCATTTGCTTCAAAAGAGTTTTACATCCTGGAAAACGCACACAATTATCCTCAAGAAGAAAATGCAGAGAAAAAGACGCACCTTTTCATACAAATGTGAACACAACAACCTGACATACAGCAGTCCTATGCTGCTGTACAATGGTTTAAAATGTAACAGCGTGGATAATTTGTTGTTTTAAGTGCTAGAAATTTAGTGATTGTAGAAATCTTTTAGTATAAACATGACATTTTACAATTATAATGAAAATAATTTAAAAAAAGAAAACATACGTACTATGCCTCATTTAAATAGTTTAATTTATTTATTTTTACTTTGATTGTTTCAACTCACCTCTGGATTCTAATACTCTGATCCTGGTGACCCTGTGTGGCAATCATGACATCTGCCTCGTCCAACACAAACACTTTGATCTTCTTTGGGTCTATAAATTTGAATTTACTGCACCAGTCCAGCATGGTACCAGGTGTCCCGATGACTATCTGCTCCTGCAGTTTCATGCCCCGTTGCACTGCAATAGTCCCAAAAAAGTTTTCAGATGAATTGAACAGGAACCATTTAATCTATGACAGTAATGATGTAATATATATACATGAGCCTTACATTTATTTCCTCTAATGGCGTAGACTAGTTTGACCTCAGGATAATACTTGCCCATCTGCTCAATCACCTTACCAGTCTGAAGTGCCAGTTCATAGGTTGGTGACACACACAGGCACTGATGGGAAAGGAAAGACATGAAACGTGTTTTATAGATAAAAAGAACAGCTTTGGTGCTTTGGCTTATCAAAACTGGATATTTAGTGATTTTTTTTCAAAAGCAGTTCACATTCATAAAATTAAGACTACAAATAAATATTTTCTAGAACAGTGAAGAGTGTGATTACCAACCTGGGGATATTTATTGTTGGGATCAACGTGACTGAGCATGGCCAGGACAAAGGCAGCTGTTTTTCCTGTTCCTGACTGAGACTGAGCAATCAGGTTCTGTGGACTTTAGGACACATTCAAGTATTAGATCACAGGTGTGTGTATGTGTTCTAGTTCAGAATGCCTGACACACATGTGCAGTACATCCAAGAAACAAGTGTTGTTGAAGAAGCAAGATTGTTAAGTTATACATAAATTGTAAGGGGTTACTCACGGCTCAGCCAGCATCATGGGTAAGGCAGTTTCCTGAATTTTGGATGGTCTGTTGAATCCCATGGCATACACTCCCTGAAGCAGCTGTGGTTTGCTGCGCAGGAGGAAACAAAAGAAAACCCACTAAATATCAGGGGTGTTTGATATTGACAGAAATAGATATAAGGTTTTTTTATATTTTAAAGATAATTTTGTGATATTTTAATAACCTAAAGAAGCATTCAGTCTTATGTTCTACCTGTTCATTCCATCATAAGATATTTCCTATTGCTGAATAATACTTAGACTAATAATAGTACTCATCTTCACCACTACTGTGGGTCCAGACCCCTGAATTTTTCCTATCATTTTGGCCTCTATGGGTAATGGATCAATAATGCCTGCTGCCTCCTCGTCAAAATAGGAATTTCAAGATTATGGAGAACAATATACATCACACACCCCAACTATATTTCAAGTTTTTCTTTGCAGCAGTCCTTGAGATTCTACAAACAATCGTTCTAACAATATAACTACATACTTTAGAACACAAAAAATAATTTTTAAATCTTGAAACTGCATTATATGTCTTTTAATACTTATCATTTTCCCCTTGTGGATAAATAAAATAATCTATGTTCAGTCATTTGCCAATATTTTTGTTTTGTAATTTTCATTTCCATACAGGACTCTTACACCTTTGCCAACATCAAATTCAAGCACCTTTCAAGGCAAGTTTTCAAGATTTTCAAGCACTTTACAGTTGTGATGACTTAACACACACAAAAGAACGTATAAGCTCAAAACAATCATTACACTACTCTGTCTCGTGAGAGTAAATGTTAATGTGCTACAACACATTTCAGTTAGTTGAAAATCTTGAGTATACCTCATTAAAATTAAAAATGTTAAAGAATTTTAAGAACTTTGTCTATTAAACCACTTTGAATATTTACTTGTTTTTTCCATTTTGGTTATTTTTTGTGACAAACTAATAAGACTATACAAATCTACAAAATCAGAATAGTTACTTACAGCCGTAATTCTTCAAAAGACTTGACCGAATAAAGTGGAGAGCTGGGGTCCTTCTGAAGAACTTCTACTTGATTTGTTGTATTAACAAGATTATTTCGTATCAGCTTGTTTAAAAGTGACTGTGCCGCTTTGTCATCTGAAAGAAAAAAAATGACATAAGCATATTTTAGTGTCCTAAAAAGTGCTATACAAGTTTGATGTATTATTATTATAAAACTTTATTAAAGTGCCTGTGACTCCATATTTAAATCACTTTATATTAAACAGGTGTAATCTTTGATGCCTCTAGATTAGCGTTGCACCGTTGCACTCAAAATACGCTGTAATTATTTCCTAACGAGCAACTCAGAGATCAGAAGAAAGCGCCGCCTTCCGGTTCTGCTGGGTTTCTCCTTATTTGGCAGCCTGACACTTCTGCTGCAGCAGGGGGCAGTGCCGTCGCATGAAAGAGAAACGAAACTGAAACTAAACACTACACGGTCTATGGGCAATAGGTGCGTTCGAGATGAGCCAGTTCTGTGCAGATTCGATCACCGGTGATCGGCGCCCATTGCATGCCGGTTAGATTTCTGTCCGACTTGACGCCGACTTGCTCTGATGTCATGCCTACGTAGTCAACAATAACCTCGTGAGATCAAGGCGGCCGCAGATTTTGGAGCAAGGCGCTGCAGTTGCTCTCCACCGGCTGCAAAACCGAGGGCATGACGGGAAACGCCTGGCTCTCACCTGATCTCAGATCTGATTGGTTCACGTTTTGATCCAAACATCCTGTGGCAGAATGCGAAATGTTATTTTATATATTTATTGTAAATACATGCCACGTTGATGATGTCAACTATAAAGGCCACAATGAGAAATGTGATTTGTTTCAAAGAGTTTTCAGTAGGAACTGTTTCCATTTTCTATAAAGTTCTAATAAAACTACTGTCTGATTTTTATAATCATATCATTTAGTACAGAGCAGTATCTTGTTTATTTTCTTTGATATGATCTCTCTGGATATATGTCTATTATTTTGTTTACTTTAGTGTTGTTGATACTTGTTCACTCTTGAATTTGTTTTGAAATACTTTGAACTTCAAATAAAGATTTTGGAAAAAAAGGAAAGTCATCTGCTATTACGGACATTAACGCGATATCTTCAGCCTTATCATCACCCACGAGCTACATTTAGGAAAATCTGTCCGACTTAAAAGCAGACTTTTGGTCGCGCCCCCTGCTGCGTCCGCCTGCTCTCGTCTGTTTTCCAGGCGAGGCGCAGTTCATCTCGAACAAGCCCAATGGCGGCGGCACTGCCTCGCTCCAGGTGTCGTGAACGTGCATGTGGGAGGAGAATTGACCATATAAGCAAGTCCGGATCACTATGACCTCATAGCGGGCTGGAGTGAAAAAAACAGTTTGAAACCTGGGTCTGAAATCTGGAAGAGCTTCTCACTGGCTGTACTAGGAGACAGATGGACGCCGTTTTTTGCTCTTTCTGGCAGGTTTAAGGTGAGAACTCAACGTTGCAACATGATAGATAAGTCAGAAAACATGGAAACCGATGTCATGGGCACTGTAACAGACACACTGATCCAGTATTAAATAAGATAAATTCAAAAAAACAACTAAATAAAAGTAGCATATAAAATACATTAAACACAAACTCTTAAAATTCTAAAGACATGAAAATAACAACGTTGTGAGACAACACTTATATAATAAAGTGTTCATAAATTTGGAAGATTTAAATCTACCTTTATCATCATCCTCTGTTGTTTTGTTTTCAGCCTCTGGTTCTGATTTTGCTGCAGCAGCGCTGGTGGAGTCTGTAGCGTTTAACACTGTTCCTGTAAAACAGTGAGATTTTAAAACAAAGGATTTGGGTGTTTTCTTAAAAATGAAATTGTTGTCTCCCTTTATATAAGTACACTTACCATTTTCTTCTGGTTTATCTTTTATTTGAAGGTTACTGATCTGTGGGGAAGAACGTGACAAACTTTAGTTGCAGTAATTCTGCATCGCTGTTAGCCTGCTAGCCGCTAAAGCTCCAGCTTAAACCAACGTGGCCCTGACAAGCCAGTAGTTTGGTTTTTAGACTAACAAAAACTTCACGAAAATAAGCTGTTATGAACACGTATTAATCCATTAGCATTTGAGAGTTTCAACTGTTTAAAATTAGACACGAACAGATGGTTTTAATTTAGACGAGGCCAGGGCTAACAACAGCTTAGCTCCCAGACCCGCTGCGTCAGTTCATGCTCACCGATTCAGCTGCGGCTTCTTGTTCGTCCACTGCCTGCGCCCAGGAGTCTGTAGCCATTGTGGGACAGTTTAATGGGTTATTTATATTACTGTTAGTTTCAGGACGAATGAGCTAAGGAGGCTATCACTGAATGACTACACAGCAACGTGAAAGTGACAACAACTATTTGCCACAATGGCGTGCCAATCCCGATTCTGTACGAGTGTGCAACCCCTTAAGTCACCGGGTAGTATTTTAGTGCCAACAACAACAGTTCCTGGTGAAATGTGAGAACATATTTGTCCTATTTTCTGTATTTGTTCCCATCTTTTGATATTAATGACCTCTTGATTCAGAATTTTAACAGGCAAGTTAAAATATAAGAACATTTCAGAAACATCTCCTTAAGAATTTATTTCAAAATCAGCTGATATGAGTATGAATTTTTGTTATACAACTTTGCTGCTGAAACTATAGAGGGAGCCAAAACCCTCTGCATAGGCAATAATCTATTTACATTGTCCTCACTGTAGACACACACTTTTATATTTATATTCTAATCAAGAGCAAGAGGGTGTGCAACATTTAAAAATTAGATAGTGTTATGATTAACAACTAACTTCTCCATCATCCTGATGAACCTGTATTTGAATAGAACACATGAGAACTGAAAAAGCCTTGAATGAGAGGTGAAAAATCTTCAAGAAGCAAGAAAGAAAGTTCAATTGTCTTCTGTTTATAAGGATTTAGTACAATGTTGTCAACGAGTGGCCCACAGGCAACTTGTGGCCCTTGGGATTTTTTTGTCACCATCAACTGTAATTCAAGAAGAATTTTGGCCCAGCAGCATCATAGACATAAAATAACTTTTAAAATGCACAGCACGAGCTGTTTATAGAGAGAAACATTTTTAAAATTTTTATTGTAAGATTTTACTAATGTGAGTCCAAACAAAAATGCAGATGAATAACATATTTTAAAAAGAAAAAGTTTAAGTACAATGCAAAGTATTTTTTGCTTTTATCTTATTCCATATTAGATATGACCATAAACATTCACTGACTTTTACTTTAAAGCAGATTTGTGTGCAACCATTGGAAAAGCTTGACCAAATACAGCAAGAAAGAGTGAACTGTATCCTGTTTTTGTTGCTGATAATGGACTAAAATTTGTTTTCTATACCAAGAAACTAGAAAACAATCAACTCATGGAATCCAGAGAATACTATGCTTTTCTTTTAGTGACATACAAGACCTGTTTTATGTCTCATACCTACAAAGATTTACATATATTTTCTACACAAGACAGTTTTGTTTTTAAATAAAATATTGTATGTTTAATGTATTTTTCAACATGTTAAAAAAAAAAATCACAATACATTTTCTTTTACTTTAAGAACAGGACCTTCCATAACACGGGTTTGGGTTCTTTTATTTTAAAAGCCTCAAGTTTGATGATAAACCAAAAGGTGCACATCTTTCTATAACATTTTTCTAAAAATGCCTTCCTTTAAAAACATGTTTTCACAAACAAAATATATTTGTTTTGTGTTTGTTGTGGGCATGTTGGCTAGTAGTAGCATGCATTCTCTCTTGTGACTCATTCATTCAAGACCTGTGTATCATGAATGGCTGTGTGTCGCTGCCTAATGTGAGATGTTAGAATCTTATTTGTCAAGAATCATTCAATTTAAGCAGGCTGTTGCATAGTGCTTCTAAACTAATATGTAATATCTACTGTATGGTGAGGAAGTGGTTGGTAAAGATGCTTCACAGCAACAGAGGTCCTGTTTGAACCAGATTCTGAAACAGGATGACTGCATGGAGTGTGGATAAGTTCAGCTGCACCCTTAGGGCATTTCTATGTTTCATCCATGGTTTAACACATACGTGTCAAGTTAATTGGGGTTTCTAAATTGCATAGGCTTTGCCTGGCTGTTAGCTCTGATAATGCATTTTAGGTTTTAGAACATACAGCACAAAAATGCCAGTCAGTCATTGACAGCAAACATTCCTAATTTTACTCATCGCTTTGAAAATCAGCTGTTGCTGCATCTGTCCTCTCAGACTGGTGTGAGTATTCTCTTCCTATAACATCAACTAATCGGTTTTAAAATACATTTTTATTTTACATTGTGTACTTCTGTTAAATATGTGTCACATTAATTAGTACAATGAATGTAATCAAGGGAAAAAACAATAAATGGTACAAAATGTAATTTTATTAGGATGCTTGGGACATTTCTTTTAGTTTATTAAACTTTTATGACAAAGATTATTCTTAATTTGTTCATTATTACCCACTTCCAAAAGGTTAAAGGTGGGCAGTAATGTTTTACCTGTGTCTGTATGTATGTGTGTTGGCAAAATCATCAATAAAGGTTGGATAGATTTGAATTAAATTCAAAAAGTAAGAAAAAAAACTTGTTTGTACAATTCAAAATGGCTGGAAAAGTTTTAAAGTCATTCTTAAAGTGAACAGCACAAGATTTTTATTTTACTTCTCCTCTCATCCAGTCGAACACTTCCTTTTAGTTTGGACACATCACACAGTAATTAGGTTTAGCTACATAGTTTTGACAGTTTGGTGCTTCAGAAACCAAAGTTGGCCTCCTGGACCGTGTAGGAGCATCTGCGGTCTGAGGTGACCGCGGATGCTGGACTGCTGTGGCTGGCTGCTCCTTAATTAAATGCAGAATTGATTTCACACATTTCATCTGCTCTGCTGGGTTAGATAGATGGATGATGACAGTGGCTTTGGACTGTGCTAAAAGAAATTACATTCATCTCTGTTCTCCTGTCACCAAACGGTCAACACTGCCTCGGATGTGCACCAGCGCACGCTTATCTTCCCTCGTGTGTGTACATACACCGATGGCCGTTAGATCATCAGTTTGCTGACAAATTCGTCAAAGACTTCAAAGATCGGAGTTTATTGCCGCCTCCAATCAGCTGCCTTGCTGGAGGTATCCATAGCAACTGAAAGAGTAAAAGGAAGGTTTGAGGTCTCCAGAGAATTTTGGAAGAGAAGGACTTTGTTTGCCACATAACAACTTATTCCAAGCAATGAATATGACAGAAAGGATATCAAAGTGGAAGTGTCGCAGTGTGAAAGAGCTGAAGGCAAAACACAGCCTGCATGATCACTTAAACACTCCCCCATAAACCTACAGTAAGTCAGATATAGATGTCCCTTTATTCTTTAAAACATTTTAGCACTTAATGACTTTTATTTAAATTTAGCTTTATCTCAAATCCTCTTATTCATTTCTGACAGCACACTGCATTATGGGTAAGATTTTTTGTTCTTTAGTGAAGCTATCTGGTGTTCAGAAACATTATATTGTGGTGGTTGGAATCGTTATCTATGTGAAGCCTTTATGGTCTCCAGGCACCTGGACTGGATTCCTACTCCAGTCTAATCCTAAACACAATGCATGCTGGGTGAATGGGTGATTCTTGTTTTACAGTATAGCATTTTACTAATTGTTGTTTATCTCTTTGTGTTGGCCCTGCGGTGAACTTGAAACCTAGAAACAGACTTTAGATTTGTTGGAACTCTTTAAACACACTGAAGTAGGAAATGACTTCAAGATGTACTGTATATTTTCATCAATTGTTTTGTTTTTCTTTAGATTTTTTTCTTTAAATTTTTTTGCAATATATTTGATAAATTCCCATTAGTCATAACACTGTCCCTTGACATTTTGGTTTTTCCTTTGAAATTCAAAATAAATATATTCTTAGGACTTTATGTCAAAATCCATTGCAGTTTTTTCTATTATTTTTGTGTGTTTTTGAGTGATATTTAAGGATAATATAATATGCTCTTCTGGATTTTTCCCTTTTCCTTTGTGTGTTTTAAAGCTTTGTTCTACATGTAACATATCTGCAGGTACAGAACAACAACAAAGGGATTTATTCTTTTATAATGTAGAAATGTTCAGCTCAGGTTCATTACACATTTGTGAATAGAATAGAATAGAATAGAATAGAATAGAATAGAATAGAATAGAATAGAATAGAATAGAATAGAATAGAATAGAATAGAATAGAATAGAATAGAATGGCCTTTATTGTCCCTCAATGGGGAAATTTAGGTGCACGAGCAGCAACGTGACAGGCAAGTCAAAGCATAAAAATTAACAAAAAGATAAATAAAATAAAAAAAGATTCTATATGTGTGTGTGTGTGTATATATATATATCAAGTTAAAATGTTATATAAAATTATTTGTCTTCTCTTAACATTAAAGCATCTAAAATTGTTAGAAAAAGCCCTTAAAATAACCAGAAATTAGTATTTTAAAATGTTAAGATACCACAGTCTACACTCTTTTACTGTTGTTATAGCGATTCGTCTCTCGATGACTGAACAGTTGCTCCTAAAACCACCGAGCCTGTAGTGTAATGGCTCGACAGCAAACCGTTGTATCCACATTGAAATTCCTCATTGATGTCCAGTGTGCACCATCAGCCTCTGAGCGAAGCCTGAAGAATACCAACCAGCTGTCAGACTCCTCTGATCTGTCCAACTTCTTCTCACCCCATCTCACTTTTCTCTCCCTTTTTTTTCAGTCTGCTCTTCATTGTTGACTGAAAACAAGTGCTGCATCACCATTTTAGATTCTGGCGTGGGTGTGCAGGTTGTGTGTCTTCTTTGTTAGTGTTTTTTTCCCCCCTCCTTCTCTTGCTAAAGATGCATGGAGCGAGCAGTGAGGAGAGAAGAATCAGGGGTGTGAATCTTAATGACTTGTTCTAGAGAATGAAGAGGTATGGTCTGACGAGAATCCAACCTTAATCTCTCTTCGTCTTTCACCTTTTGACCTGAGCTTACAGGCTTTTCATGTTTACAGGATTTGTCTCTCATTGATTTGGATTAATTAGCAATGGATGACATGGATGCTGTCATGTTAAAAATACCGTGAACAAAGAGACAGACTCCACTGGTGTTGCTTTTATGTAACAGTGAAATGATAGCCAGCTCTTTTGCATAATGGCACCAAGAATGTAGCCACATTGAATGACATCAACACTGACCTTCAAACATGTTTCAACCAGAATAGTCATTAGGTTCTGCTTCATGAAACATTAAACACGTGCTTTGTCATGTTTTCTAATCACTGATAGATAATTAGGTGATGCATCCAGAAGCTGTTTGACAGCTACAGCTAAATGTCCTGTAATGTTTTGTCTCACATTTTAAAGGGTGTGCTCGGGAAGACAGTCAATCCTCATATATTTTAAATCTGTTTCTCTGCGACATAAAAATATATTTATTCAAAACACAGATGGACAGTCAAAATCAAATATATATGCATCAGTCTATATAAATGCAAACGTTTCGTATACACCTGCTGAATGTGTAAAACTCCCTGGCAAGCTGCAAAAAGAGAACCTGACCTCCGACGATCTGCTCATTCATTCATTCACAAGTCGCCTCAAGGCCATGTGTGGATGATACGGTGAAAAACGGAACTTTAAAAACAACAACTAATCATCCTTTTTTGATACAACAAACAAAAAGTGCCAGGGAAAGAAATCAATGACTTATTTGAAATGATCTACCTCTAATCTTATTTGCTTTCCCATCTTACTTTAGTTTTTTTAATGTTTTCTATCAAGCAGAGCCATTTAAACTTAAAAACTCAAGTTAAAGTTCTAACTCAAATATTGAAGGATTCTGAATTGGGACTGGGTTTTTGTCTTTGATGAATTCATTCAGTGGCTTCAAATAAATTTAGGAAAATGGATTCTTGATTTTGGGTTAGCGTGTCAATAACAGGACTTCTTACTATCTAAAACACTTGCTCATCATATTGGTTGGGTACAAATTATATTTTAATTCAATTTTGACAGTTTGAGGCATTTTGCACTGTTTTAAATTACATTTTATAACCTTAATTCTGTTTTTTTTTCCCCTGATGGTTTTTAATCTTTTTGCACATTTGCATCCATAAACTGGTTTAATCAGACATGTCAGAGCAGAGCAACACATTGGTTTCACTGACAGTACCACAGATCAGTTAGATGAATGTGAGGTAGATAAGACAGAAGAATCAGTATGTTGTGTTTCAGGTTGAGGCACAGATTTACTCCGAAGGTTGTCCTGGCAACCATCTGGATTCAGCCTCCCTTCTTTCTCCAGGGGGAGTCCCAGCTTTCACTAAACCCCACAAATTCACTCAACAAACAGCTTGATTATTACATAACATGCAGCCGAGAGCTAAGCAGCCCTGAGATCTTTTTATATTAAAAAAATAGAAGCTCAACACGGATCACGGAGAGTACTCGCTCAGTCGTGCAGCTTGGAGTTCAACAATCACTGATGATCAGTCGGCCATGTTCGCTCGTCTAGTGGGGCCAAAGAGCTCCAAGGCTGTCGAGCTCCGGCTCAACAATTTTCGATTCCTTAATAATTTATTGATGGCAGGCAGTCAAATTGCATATCAATAATGTAGAAGGGCTCTAAAGTACAGTGTTGATACAAAACACCCTTTGAGTTGGGCTCATTCATGCTCACAGACCTGCAGACATATGTACTATGTTTAGTCCCACGTGGTCCCGGGCTGGCACATCGCATGAGCACAGTCTGCATCAGTGAGCTGTGCAACATCGGTTGATGATGAAAACGCTGCTCATGTTTTCATTTATGACTCTGTCTTTGAAGATCTGCTCAGGAAAAAAGAACCCCAGAGGTGGGAAATTAAGCTTTGTAAATGGGGGCTGGGAAGGAAAAAAAAAGGGCAAAGGAAAACAGCAAATAGACGACAAAGAACCTGATATGAAGGACAAGGACAGAGCTGAGAACAGGATACATTTTAAGCTCACTTTTCAGGTTTCACATTTTTTGTCTTTGTTTGGTATTTTTTGTGCAAACACATAAGAAAAAGTTGTGTACATTTTGTACTTGACCACCATGACTTCCAGTCAATTGGTAAGCTGCAATTTCTGTTTGAGCGTGATCCAATCATGCATGTAGAACAAATGCAGTGACCAATGGCGTAGTTCCATCTGGGTCAGCATCTTTTATTCAGAAGGCACACGTACACAGTTTCATGCCGTCCCGCCCCGGGGGCCCTGCGGAGACCCACTCAGCTACAGAGAGATGGCCCACCATTTTGTTCTGTTTTGAAAATGATCTCCATGCATGAGATTAGTTGAGAGAGGGGGGTGGGGTGGGGGTGGTCTTCGTTTTTCTCTTGTTTGTTGAGTATCTCATTTTGGATATTTCATTGCTGATGTCCGTGAGCACACGTGTGGAGCAGTTTGTGTATGAGAGAGGGTTTCGTGGGAATTCATGCTTGTTTGAAGAGCTGAGCGAGATCTCGATGGAGACATCCGATGCTCGTTCTGTGTATGAAACTGTATAGTGCGCCGCTGTGGAGCTCAAGGGGAACACTCGTTGCATTTCAATCTGTCTGCAGTGTTTGCAGCAACTCTGTATCACACAAACCAAACGCTCACTGTGCCACAGCGAAGGGTCAGAGGTAAAGCCATAACGGAGAACATCGGTCTCTGATGCATCGCTTTTTACTGCATTATAAGACACAAACTTTTATGTAGGATTCGCATCACGACACGTAGCCTCTGCATCCGTTTTTGCAGGGCGTGTTCTGCAGAAATCGACAACCAGCATGTTAAATTAAAAAAAAAAAAGATTAAATGTAAACAAGTTTGTTTGAACGCTTTATGATGCCACTGCACCAAAATGTAAAAAGCTGTCTCACTCAGCCGTCGGTTTCCCTCCACAGAATTAAAGCAGCAACAAAGCAACTATAGACGGAGAGACAGAGAGTGAGAGATAGAGGAAGAGAGGCTGGGGAATGTGGTTGCTATAGCAACCATCTGGTGGGTCTGAACTGCTTCTCCCTGGCATTCATTTCATCATGTTGAGCTCCCGTCTCTCGCTCCTCTCCTCCAAACCTCTTCTCTCACTTTTGTTTATCCCTCTCTTCTTCTCCTTTTCTCCCAGCTCTCCATCTCTCTTTATCTCCTCATCTCCATCATCTCGTGACTCTCTCTCTCTCTTGCTCTCTCTCTCTCCTGAGCTGCCTGCCTCTCCTCCTTTTTCCAGCATGAGTGTAATCCAAATGCAGAGTGGCCCTTCCATCTCTGCCTTTTTTGTTGTTGTTTTTTTTATTATTTGGCTGTTTGTCCGTGTCCATCGCCCTGCCCTGACAGACCCATCTGTTTAAGCTCATCTAGCAGACAGGATTTAGGGGCAGGTTGTTTGAGATTAGAGGGGAAACCTGGAGTGAAATCTGAGAAGAAACTCGCTTGGAAGATTGACGTCATCTGATTTAGATCCAACCAAGTTTGTTTTTGCCATCATATCCCTGGCAGGGTTTTCTATTATTTTTTTTATTCTTTCAAATGTTCGGTGGTGTAAACTTTCATTCAGGAGTGAACAGAATATTTGCAACCAGGACTGCATTTCCTTTTTTTCCCTTCTTATCAGCAGTCGCCCTTGTGAAATCCCAGCAGAGAGCCTCAATCAGCGGGAGAATACCTGATCCCAAAGCTAAATGAGCCTGCACACACCATGCAGGTTCAAACTGATTTTTTCCCCCCACATACAGAAATAAAATAAAATGCAATAAGTGCATGCAGAACCACAGATGCAGTGGAGTGAAATGCAAATGTTTGCCTCAAACATTCCGTACACCAAATATTTCCGCATCATGTAAGTTGCAGTGAAAAAAAGAGTGAAGGTGATTTTCCCAGTGAGTGACTTAGTGCGTGAGGTCACAGTTGGCATTTCCCTGACAGAAGTAAAGGTCACATTTAGGATTGCAGCAGGAAGGAGCTGATCTCTGGGTTTTCTACTGAGAGAATCAGTCAGGTCGGGGGTGGGGGTTATCTGGTGTGCACAGACAGAGCCTTTGTTGGGTGTGGTTTTCCCCTTCATGTCACTGACCTGTGAATGCTCTCTCTCTCTCTCTCTCTCTCTCTCTCTCCTGTCCTTCCAGCTTGAATATATCTGTCTCTTCCCATCCTTTGCGATACTCCTCTTCCTCCTCTTCCCACATCTTCCTTTCACCTGTCAGAGCTTATGTAACCTAACAGCCATCCAGCTCTTGACTTTCATCTGCCCCTTTTCACAGCGCTGGTGATTACTTTCTCATGAGTGCTCACTTCAGAGCCCATTTACAGCAACATCATCCAAACAGTAACTGAGTCATTTAAACTTCCCACCACGTTAATGACAATAATGAAGGATCTGTTTATTGTAAAGCGTAATTTAAGACTGAACTTGAATTTTAAGGAGCAGCAACTACTGCTCTACTATAATAATATTATTACTTCTTGGCCTTTAAGTGTGTTAAACACACCTGAGTGGAGCAAAAATGTCCGTTTAGGCTGTTTATTACTGAAACAAGCTAATAAAGTGGCTGCTTATTGTAAGGCATGAACGCTGATACACTTTTATTTGATCCTGTAGCTGATTTTTATGCTTTATTTTCTCAGAAAATAACCAAACAACTGAAAATTAATTTTTTGTTTGAGGATTCTGCTAAGATATGTGATTGATGACTGCAGGAACAGATGTGAGCTAGTATTTATCTGTGAATGCCTCTTTAGGTGACTCGTTGGATTCAAACATTTTCAAGAGCTGGAGAGTGTTTTAAATATGAAATTGAGGTAAGATCAGGAATTCTCTCAAATAAGAAGCTATAAATCTACAGACGCTGCGAGCTAAATTAGAAAAATCTGGCAGAAGGTTATATTGTGCTAACTGTAACATATTTTATTGAATGAATTACTTAGTGAGTAGTAGCAATAATAATAATAATAATAATAATAATAATAATAATAATAATAATAATAATGTGGGAAAAGGAAGAAGAATATGACTGGGAATTGAGTTTAAAATGATAACAATCAAACAAATCAGATAAAACTTTGAACATAGAAACACAGTTTATTTGCATAATAAATTAGAACTGATTCTATGTTTTAATTTAAAAACTTATTCTTAATCTCAACTTTGACCTTAAATAATTGTTAAAGCAACTAAAGGTTTGGGGGGGGGGGGGGGGGGA